>PVJS01020340.1:0-32699 GCA_004027185.1 Glis glis
TGGTGCCACACCCTACTCATTGCGAACTTCCTGTACTATAAAAGAGAGATGTGCTTTCTAATAAACGAGTCCATGCCAGACATGCTCCCGGTTGGAGGTATGATTCTTTGTCCAACCGTCCGGCCCTGCCCCCCCATCAGCTTCGCGTCTCTCTCTCTCTCTGGCTGGCCCCGAGAGACCGAGGGATGCCCCCGACAGACCTAACACACCTGACACATGTCAGCTCTATACACTGGCAACCGGATGGGCATTGGATGCTAAGCTTGCCAACAGTTCCCTTTTTACACAAAGATTTAATAAGATTAAATTATTAATTAAATTATTAAAAAATATTAAATTATATTTAAAAAAAACTAAATTGGCGGGGGTTTAGGAGGGGGGTAGAGACGTAAAGAAGGTAACAGTTTAGATAATGCTATGTACATATATGAAATTATCAATACCAATGTCAATGACATGTATGTGGTTAGGGTTAGGGCTAGGGGTGGGACCTCTAAAGAAATGCACCAAGTGTTATGTGCATTTATATTTCCCACTATACCTCCGTATGATATATAATTACAATGTACCAATAAACATATAAAATACATTAAATTTTTCAGCTTTAGTTAAATAATTTTGTGTAAAATTTGGATACTCATGAATTGTACTTGTATTCTTTTTCATTTTAATAGCTTTAATATTTTATAAAAATCCATTAAAACATGAAAGGTGGGTTTTTCTGTTTTCACACTTATTTTTAATTAAATTTTTTATTTTTTATTTTTTATTTTTTGCAGTACCAGGGAATGAACCCAGGGGCGTTCTACCTCCGAGCTATACTCCCAGCCCTATTTTTTATTCTTTATTTTGAAACCGAGTCTCATTGAGTTGCAGAGGGCCTCACTAAGTAGCTGAGGCTGGCCGTGAACCTTCAATCCTCCTGTCTCAGCCTCCCAAGTACTGGGATTACAAGTGTGAGCCACCATGCCTGGCTTTTAATTAAATTTTGATTAAAATACATTCAAATTTGTATCTTGAATACAATTTCATCTTATTTTTTAATCCTTTAGATGAGGAATGCATAAACTATGGCCCAAAGAACAATTCCAGCCTGCTGCTTGTTTTGTAAATAACATTACACTGGAACAGAGTCAGCTGCTCTTTAATGTTTCGTCTCTGGCTGCTTTTCTGCTTCCACAGCAGAGCTGAGTATTTGCAACAGAGACAAATGGTTCAGAAAGCCTAAAATATTTATTCTCTGACCCTTTCCAGAAGAATTTTGCTAACTCCTGCTTGCCTGCCCATAAAGCACAAAATATGTGAAAACCCTGATTTTATCAATAAAGTTAGTGACTTTGCTGAAATGAAGTCAGTAAAACTAAACATTACTGAGTAAATAAATAGCCCATTATGAATTGTGCATTTTTCCATTGGTTATTCATCCAAACAGGGCTGGCCTGGCGACAGAACACTTGGACATGCAAAACCTTCATTAAACTCCACTGTCCTTGCTATTTTGCCACCTTCCGGTCCCATAAAAGCAATTGCTTTACCTATATATTTTGCTGTCATCATTATGAAGGCAAATTTGTCAAGGTATGAAGATATAACATATCTTGCCAAATAGCCAGTAGCTGGATTTATGACTGGTAAGTCTTTAGACGCATAGGATACAAATCTCCATTTGTTACCTGTCCCCACCCAGAACCTGCACATGTAGGTGCATAACTTTGCATGAATTGCCTCACTTCATTAACAGACTCAAGAAGTGGACAGAATTGGCCCCATTTTACAGATGGAAAAACTCATTCTGGAACACAAAAGGTATGTTTGGGGTTTTAGAACAGGGGGGAGGGTGATGTAATTTAACTCACATTTTGAAAGGAACTTCCTGGTTGGTATCTGGAGGGTGTAAAGGCAGAAACAAGAGACTAAGTGGACTGCATTATTCCAGGTGAGGGATGACAGGCACCTGGGCTATGGAGGCTGCAGGGAAGGGTTGGGAGAGGGCTGTGGATTTAACATGATGGGAGAAACTTGGGTATCTGTTAATGGCTCACATGAGATGTGAGAAAGAGAAGAATCAAGGGAGATCACATAGAAACTATTGTTCTGAGTAATTGACTAGCGGGAAATGTCAGTCTCCAAGATGGAGAACACCTTGGTTGAATCATGTGCAGGGCCTGGATGGGGGCAGAACCAAGATGGGGTTGGATGAGTGAAGGTTCAGTGTATTAGCCACCCCAGTGGAGCTGACCAGCAACCACTTTGATAAATGAGCGTGGAAGTCTCAGAGAGGCTGATTGGAGACATGAACTTGGGTGCCATCAGTATATTGATGGTGTTTAAGGCCATTATTTTCCACCTAGAGACAGGTCATATTTTACACAGTGAAAACCACAGACAATGGTTTATGTCTTTCAGAAGGAAAAGCCAATTGGGGCAGTACTCACAAGCAAAACAGCGGCAGTGGGGAGGGCGATCAAGGGGAAAGAAAAATAAAATAGAAATTTTAAAATGGGAGACTCATGACCTTTCATGCAGAAAGAAACATTACAAACCAATGCCAAGACCAAAGTTTCCAAAAATCTTTCCAGATTCAAAGACTGGCTTCTTGCAAGAGGCAAATCGGAGTGGTTTGCAGACTTGTCGTGAATAAATAACATGACATGTAAACACCATAATGAGACAACTTCCCATGTGCTCCCCGATTTTGCTGCGCTGACAAGCAGAAGGAAGGGAAAAGCCAGGCTTTCTCTGATGTACAAATTAGCAGAGAATCCAACACCCAGGCACCTTTCTTCCAAAAGGACTGAAAAGTCTACTAGGAGTGAATAGCACATGAAGATGAAGGTGTGGTCAGAACTAGCATCGGGCAGCCTCTCGGCTGAGCCTGTTCTCCTCCATGACCCCCAGATCTCCTCTCCTGCCTGTGGTTGACTTCACTCATCTTCTGGCACAAGGCTAGACAGGGCCCTGCCTTGCCTTTCCCTCCCAGGACAACACTTGCTCCTTCTAGAGCTGCCGCCTCCAGAACAAGCCGTCTGTTTATTTGATCCCAAAGACACCGTCATGGACTCTGCTCACAGGCAGCCTGGGCCATGTGGTGTGATCCTGCCCCCTTTGAACCCAGCATCAATAAGGTGGTGGAGTATCCATCTTTATTTCCATTCTGTTTATCCTAATCTTCTCATTTCTACTTCCTGACACAGAATATCAATAGCTTTTCTCTGTAAATTTGACTCTGCACTCCTTGTTACTTTGAGCTGAGCAATGGGCAAGACCAGCACTAATACCTCCCATGGTTTTCCTAAGGTTGACTCATGAGCGAAATGAATGATTTCTCAGGGCTAGTCTCTGCTTGAAATCAAAACCTGGCCCGCACAATCCCTACTTTAGGTTTCTCCATTAGCACAAGTCACCCTCTGAGTCACAATATATTTAGCTTATTTGTTTGCTCATTGAAAGGCAGTGGGATCCCAGCCTCCAGATCCATAGAGTTCCAGCTCTGCTACCTCCTAGCTGTGCAGCCGTGGGCAAGTTACTTAACCTCTTTGAGTCTCCACTTCCTCTCCTGTAAATCAATACTTCCTTCCTATGGGGTTCAAAGGGGCATTCTGGTTGGTATCTGGAGGGGGCAAGGGCAGAAACAAGAGACTGAGTGGGAAACTACTGCACTATTCCAGCTGAAGATTAAATGAGTTAGTGTGTGTAACACATATAGAAAAGACAGAAGGGAACTGCCCTGACCTAATCCTTAGATTCCATTCAAGTTCCTCCAACTGCACCAAAGAGAAGAACCTGATCCAGAATCATATATTGTGCTTTGTCATCATGTCTCTGGAGTCTCCTTTATTCAGAGATGGTTCCTCCATCTTTCCTTGACTTTCATGCTGTCAATACTTTTTTTTTTCCTAATACTAGGGATTGAACCAAGGAGCATTCTACCTCTGAGCTACATACCGGCCCTTTTTACTTTTTTATTTTGAAACAGGGTCCTGTTAAGTTGCGGAAGCCGGCCTTGAATCTGCGATCCTCCTGTCTCAGCCACCCAGGTACTGGGATTACCGACGTGTGTCACTGTGCCGAGCTCTGTCAATACATTTTTGAAGATTACAGGCCACTTGGGTTGTAGAAGTTCCCCCGGTGTGGGTTTGCCTGATGTTTCCTCGTGATCCGATCGAGGCTGTGCATCTTTGACAGAAATACCACAGAAGCGCTCCTGTAATCTTCTCGTCCTATCAGGGGCTGCTATTCAAATGATGTTTACTTTGATGGCTTGATAGAGTCTGCCAGGTTTCTGCAGTATGAACTTACTCTTTTGTGGTAAGTACTTTGTAGGGAGGTACTTCGTTATTATGTAAATATAGTTTGATGCCTTAGTTATATCAGTATGGACTCATGATTTCATCTTTTATTCAATGGGTTATACTTCATTGTTATCATTAATTAATTAATTTATTTATTTATTTTTGGTACTGGGGATTGAACCCAGGCATTCTACCTCTGAGCTACACTCCTAGCCCTTTTTTATTTTTTATGTTTAAACAGGGTTTAGCTAAGTTGCTGAGGGTCTATGTTGCTGAGGCTAGCCTCAAACCCGCAATCCTCTTGTCTCAACCTCCCAAGCACTAGATTACAGAGCATGCACCTCCATGCCCGGCTTCATTAATTTTGATGCTCAACTTGCTCCTGATCTGGCCATCAGAAGCCCACTCCACACTACAACACACTACAGTGCCCCACACGCTGGGACTCAGGAGGTATGTCCACAGCAGTTGGAACAGCCAAGAGGAGACAGGAAGGAAGGGACAGGAAGGTTGCCCAAAGCATGGGTTCTTCTAGCTACCTCCCTGAGGGCTCACCAGGGGCTGCCTTTTCCTGGGATGTATTTCTTGTCAGGAGACCTTCTCTGTGTCTGGGTTATAACAGCTCCCCCACCAAATCCTCTCAGAGCCATTATTGGCACCAGAGGGTGTGTGCTAACCCTCAGGGCTTCCCTACGGCCTGCCTGCGTCTTAGTAAACAGCCCCTATACTAAATTCCTCTTCCCATTCTGAGCATGCCATCTGTTTTCCACTGGGACTGGGACTGAGAGATGATGCATCATTAGTAGCTGAAGCAAACTACTTTGAAAAAATTCTAGAACTTTCAGCAGAATGTGAACAGCCCATGTTGTGTGCAAGAGCAGTTCTGCCTCTGCCTTTCCCTTCTCTCTGCCCTTCCCCCGCTACCACTCCAAACAGGCTCTGTGGCCCCGTGCATGACTCTGGCCTGGGTGTGGACCCTGAATCCTCCCCACCAGCTCTGTGGTGAAGAGCGAATTGTTTATTGCTCTACGCACAGGAGGATAATCATACTTCTATCCTAACATTGGAGCGCCATGCAAAGGGGAATCTGTCACTCCTTCACTGATACGCCCACCCGTGTGCAGCACACACACCTTTCTTGTGAATGGCACCCAGGAGTGCCAGCAGGGGTGGCACCAGACTGTTCAGAGCATGTGGTCTGACTTGTAACCCCCATGGCTCTTCTTCCCACTGCTTCATGAGCTCTGAGGACAGGCCCTGGTCTTTCCCAATGCAAGTAACTCCTAGGACCTCAATAAATGTGAAAAAAATGACTTTGTTATTTACTGTCTGCTATGTTCTGAATATATCCCCCCAAAATTCACATGTTGAAACTTAATTGCCAGTGTGATAGTAGTAAGAGTACTAAGAGGTGGGCCTTTTAGGGGGTGATTAAGTCAAGAGGGCAGAGCCCTCACGAGTGGGATTAGTAATCCTATAAAAGAGGTGTGTGGGAGCTGTTCATCCGTTTTTGCCCTTCGGTCCTTTCCACCATGTGAAAACACAGCATGTGTCCCTCTCTAGAGGGTGCATCAAGAAGGTGCTATCGTAGAAACAGAGATGGGGCCCTCACCAGACACCAGATCTGTTGGCACTTTGATCTTGGACTTCCCAGCCTCAAGAACTGTGAGAAATACATTTCTGTTTTTATAAATTACCTGGTCTGTGGTATTTTGTTATAGCAGCAGGAATGGACTAAGAGAGTGTATGGAAGGACCTGAATAGACATCGACCTGAATCTAAATCTCCCATCATTTTGTGCCACCAAATGTCCCCAACTGTCTGTCTAACCTCACATTATTCAGCAAACATCCACTGTTTATTATGTACACAAGGCTGTGGGTGAAATGCCAAAGACTACTTAAACATCATGACTTGCTCCTAGCTGATTCCCTGGCCACTAACTAAAGCCTGAATTATTCAAGGCTAACATGTTGTGTCACATCTGCACGACAATGCTCATTCGCCCTAATTTCCTTTCTCAGAAGCAGCCTCCAAAGCTGGATTCAGTTCAGCATTCCTGGAGCACCTCCTAAGATTAGGCCTCGGAGGAACACAAGTGTCACCAGCCTCCCACCTCCCCGCTTCTGTGCTTGCTCATCCCTCTGCCTGGAAAGCGCCTCCCCAACTTCTTACTGTGCCTCACACCTTGCTATTCATGTCTCAGCTCAAAAGTCCTATTTGTTTTGTTTTATTTTGTTCATGATGTTAATTTTTTCGATAGACTTTATTTTTAAAGCAGCTTTAGGTTCATAGCAAAATTGATCAGAAGGTAGAGAGATGTCCCGTTTCCCCCTTCCCCCACATATGCACAGCCTCCCCCATCACCAATATCCTCACCAAAGGGGTGAGGATACAATCATATTTGCATTACCACATCATTATTACCCAAGTCCATAGCCTGCATTAGGGTCCACTCTTGGTGTTCTATGTTGAATGAGTTTAACAAATGTATAATGATGTACCCATCAAATAGTTTAGCTTCAGTGCCTTAAAACCCCTCTGTGCTCTGCCCTTCATCGGTTCCATGAAGACATTTTGTCTCTCTTGTTCAATAGCATATAGAGTCAGTGTTCCATAACTATGTGAAGGAAGCTAAAGAAAAAATAGGAAAGAAAAGAGACCTCATGAAAATGAGGAGAGAGACCAGTACAGGAGTGGAAGGGGGGAAGGGGAGTGCGTATGGGGAAGGAAACATACCAAAAATATAATGTGCATATATGAATTTATCACTATGAATCTGAATATCATGTACTAGTTCACTATAATATCAAAATGACAAGAACGTGTGCCCATCTTTGCCATAGGGAGCTGGGCTCACTCTGCCTCCTGTCTTTTCTCCCCAGTTACCAGCCCTGACCTTTTACCCCCCACACACAAAGGTTCAGCAGGAAGATGAATGCATGGTAAAAAGCAAGTTTTCTCTGTATGGGGGGGGTAGGATTTTCTAATTTTTTCTTTCTCTCATTAATACTTTTAAATGCTTACATATTTATGAAAAACATTAATATCCCTTATGGGGAAAATGTTATTTACATTTCTTATTATTGAACTCTAAGAAAACAACCCAGTTGAGTAAATGAATAAGCAGAAGCTTGTTCTCTGAAGTGACTCCCAAGGTGAACATTCCCCATTTCATATGACTTGTCACCACAGTGTAGACACAATTGCTTAGGAGAGACCTTTCCCAGGGAAAGGGTTTGGGAGTTAAACGGCAGACGCCATGCAATGAAGCCCAACCTCTGTGGCAACCCAGCTTCCATGGCAGCAGATCAGAGCTCAGAGCAGATTCTAAACCCTCACTAGGTCTGGTTATGTGTGTTAGGCAAAGCGCCCAGAAGCACATCAAAATTAATTGATCATCTGGACGTCAGGCAGGCAATCCAGGGCCCCTACTTCAGTGGCAGGAGCAGAACCATCATCCTGTTACCAAACAAATCAGTGTGAGGAAACAGAGATGCTGCTATGTGTTGATCATCCCATTTCCTCTTCCCAGGTACACCAGAAAGCAGCCCCCCAGCCCCCTTCATGATCAAGTTGTAGCTTTGCAACTGAGTGCTGGCCAGGAGGATGTGCACTGAAGTGATGGGCACCACTTTCGGCTATCTGGCCAGAAACTAGGTGGGACTGCTGCCCTGATTTATCTGTCCCCATCCCAATGCTCAGAGGCAATTGTAGCAATAAAGTTATCTTCTCTACAGAACTTGGAAATCAACTTCCATCACTGTTTATCCTACTACAGCCCCTTAGGATGTTAACTTTGACTGAATAATCTAGACTTGAAAAAAATGGCCACTATGAGTAGAGGATATAAACAGGGCCCTGGGATAAAACCAATCCTGTGACTGTTCAATGTCATGAAACAAAGAGGAATTCCGATACAATGGAAATTAGAAGGAGGCTTGGTTGATGGACAGTTAGTTGATTGGTAGGTGGGTAGGTTAGTCAGTTGGTTGGTTCGTCAGTTGGTTGGTTGGTTGGTTGGTTGGTTGGTTGGTTTGATGAAGAAAAGTGTTTGAGGAGTGAAACCAAATTAAGAACTGGAAGTTAGTGGGGTAAGGGGGAGATGCCTATAGAGAAATCATTTACAAAGAAAATTAATTTTGTGGGTGCTTTCTTCCAGGACCTTGGAGAAAATTATGATTTTTTAAGTAGCTTCAAAGCTATGGGATCTAAATTTATCTTGCAGTTCTCTTTACCTTAACCCATTCAGTGGAGTCTGGTATCCTCCCATCTTGTGGCAATGTAGCAGTGAATAGAGGGACAGTCCTGCCCCTGCCTGTCTTGGCCTCTTGCCTGGTGCCCATGGGGATGAGGTAGCATCTACTAGAGGGACAGTGTCCAAAATCCAAGTGCTAAGCACACTCAGGCTCCTGACGTGGGGAGGCCCCTGAGGAAGAGTATCTGAGAGGGACAGGAGGAGGACAGATGTGAAGTTCAACCTCTACTCCCCAGTGTGTGTGTGTGTGTGTGTGTGTGTGTGTGTGTGTGTGTGTGTGTGTATGTGCGCATTTACCACAGTAGGGAGTAGGGGACACATGGCCAGCAGATGTTGGTTGCCCTGAGATTATTTCAGGTGACATTAAATACCACTGAATCTTATCATGAGAAAATCAGTACATGCTCTTTCTCCCCTGATCCTTGTGATCACATCAGATGGAGTTTCATTAATGCTGAAGAACTCGCTAATCTCACCTTTTAACAGAGAGCAGTCCACAGCTCAGAGTCTTACACAAGCTGCAGAATATACCTAGAATTCAATAACATCATTTTGTTTTCAATGTCTTTCTTGTTATTTATCTTCTTTTTTATAATAAGTAATACTGATGTTCCATTTTTAGTTGTAGTGTAGTAGTTTCCTTTAAAAACAAGTATAGTTAAATGTAAAAGTTTGGCTACAAGGTTATTATTTGCTTGGAAGAATAAGTTCTGGTGTTCTATGGCACAGCAGCGTGAATAGAGTTAACAGTAATGCAATATATTTCAAAATAATTAGAAGAGTGGAATTTGAATTTACTTGACATAAGGAATTACAAAAATTTAACATGATGGCCAAGCTAATTACCCTGAGTTGATCACTATCCAATGTATACATCAATCAAAACATCTCATATATCTCATCGGACCTCATACATGTGCAAATATTATGTGTCAATCAAAACAATTTTTAAAGTTTATAGAAAAAGAATAGGGAAAATAGTATCTGGACAAGGCCCACCCAAATATTTTACCATACACATAGTTCTTGCTCTGTGCCAGGCAATATTCCAAGTGCTTTACAAATAGTAGTTCATTTATCCCCAGGATAATCCTACAGATAAGGAAACTTACTCAAGGTCACGCGGCTAGTGTGGGGCAGGGTCTAGAATGGCACACAGGCTCATCTGGCCCCGGAGACTATCTCCTACCCTGCCTCTCAGAGCATCACAGTGCAAGTGACAGAAATCATGAAACACTAGAGTGGACCGTGGCTCTCTGGGAGGTGGTGGGTAAGTCAGAGACTTGGGCGACAATGATGGAAGTTGAGTTCCAATCAGCTGTTCTCCCCAGAGGCTGCTTCAGGCTTTCCTACCCCTTTGACTCTGATGGTTACCTTATACTTGGCCACGAAAAAGTTAAAAAGCACATTTGGGATCAAAATGCCTCAAAGGAGTCCCCTGGAGTTCCCCTGGCCTGATTCTTAGCAGTCTCCGGCACAGCAGCTTCTTCCTGTCTCTCATCTCTCCTGTGTCTGTTCTGGGCGGATTTGGAACTGGGACATACAGTGTCACCATATTGCCCCTCCCTTCTCCCAGCGGTTTTTAATTCTTTCTAAGACTTTCTCTCTCTGGGAGAGTGACACATAGTGACTCAACCATTTTTAGTCCTGATTTCTTAAAGGAGACCCTCCATTTTATTTTTAAAATATATATAATACATTAAAACAGAACATTAGATTCTTCTCCCCCCCCCTTTTATTGCACTTAGAATGGTAAATTCTGCTCAAGAAAAAAACTGATTGTCCACCTCTACTATGGCTGGTAATTCTTCTTTATAATGGTAAAAGAGTTTTTAGGCAGGGGGAAATCTATATCACTAGAGATGGTAATTATATTTTCATTGCAGGGGCAGGTAGACAGACTAAAGTTAAAGGAAGCTAGGTTCATTCACATACATATTCCAATGGATTTTTTGCACAGCAAGTTATGGAGTTTCTTGTGATTGGAGCAATCTCATGAAAATACTAATGCAAATCTTGGGAGATGTAGATTGAAACAAGATAAGGCTACCAGTCAGAGTACTCAAAGAACAGGTCCAGACTGCCCATCACAGTGGCAGAGTGACAACTGTAAGAGGCAGCCTGCAGCAGGCTGCTGGAACTTTTCTTTCTCTGAGCTAATACAATAGGAAAACCACAAAGAACAACCCCGTCTATACCTGTAGCAGTGCTTTCCACCAGACCCCTACCAGGAAAGCGCCTGACCCTTGTTCTTTGCACTGTCCCAACCACAGACTGTCACCCGATGACCCGATATGCTAGTGAAGGATTGAAAACCTGCACTAGTTGGACCCAGTCATCATCTGTCAATAATAGTCTTCAATTAGGTCCTCTATAGGCTGACTCCTCCCCTTACATAGCCCCATAAAAATGCCCACCCCAGACTGTATGGTGGCTCTCTTTGTTCTGCCAAGAGAGGGTCCCTCCCAGACTTGCATTAAACCTTTCTCTTTATGCTGTTGAGCTTTTTTTTTTCTAACAACAATGGCCCTCATTCCTCCTGCGGTTGGACTCTTTTTTGCCTCCCCCCCACTTCAACTTATCCCATGCCCCTACTGCCAGCTGCAAGCTGCTGAAACCCCCGAGAATCTTTCTGAACCCCACCTGCGCCCAGAGAACCCAGGAGTATGAGCCCAGGACCTTCTCCCTTTTACACTGAGAAAAAGCATCAACCAGAGAAAATGATATTGCTATTTTGGGAGCGCAGAGGAAATAGGACATGGGGAATATGCTTAACAGATGAGGGTTGGATAAAACCATGGCAGTGAGCAAAAAGAAAGCTGGCAGCTCCAGACAAGTCCAACGAATCAGCTATAATTAAAAAGTAATTGAAAGAATGGCTCTTAACATGGACGTTCGCCAACTGCTTTCACATAAATCGTATCATTTTCTCCCATTGGTAAGCATTTCTATGTGTAATGTTGTGGTGGGCACCAGGGACATGGGGCAGAGGAGGAAGCCGGGTCGATGCCCAGGAAGGTCTTAGACCAGTGTGGGGGTGATGGAGCGGGAGGGGGCTGGACAGATAGCAACGTGCAGTTATAGAGCTCTGAGTGCAGGTGCTGGGGAGCAGAGGGAGGGAATGGCCAACCCTGGCCAGGGACCTAGGGGACGTAGGGTCAGGTAAGAAGCCCTTTAGGAGGTGGCATGTAATCTGAGCCTTGATGTATACGCACAACTTTCATCCCTGCAGATGTTGACAGGGACTATTCTAAGGTCTAAGGCCACATCGGTAGACAAAACAAAGTCTCTGTCCTCATGCAATTTATGTTCTAGTTGAGAGAGAGCTATCATGAACACATGCATGTGTCATGTCAGGGTGATAAGCACTAGGGAAAAATCAGGGCAAAGGGAATAGTTATAGGGTAAAGTTACAAAGGGATTACTATTTTCTATAAAGTGGTTAAGGAAAGACTATCAGAAAAATAGTGATATTTGAATAAACTTAAAGGAAAAGAGGAAGCAAGCTATACAGATGTCTGGGAAATGGGGATGAAAATATTCCAGGAAGAGGAACCAGTGAGTGCAAAGGCCCAGAGGTAGCAGTTTGCCTGGTATGTCTAACAAAGAGCAAAGAGAGTTTGTCTGAAATGTAGAGAGAGAAGAGTAGCATGACATTAACTCAGAGTGCAGACACAGGCCAGACTGTGGGGGCCTTGCAGAATGTTGAACTGATTTGGGTTTTTACTCTAGGTGAAATAAAGAGCTGCGAAGGACTTTGAGAAGCAGACTGACATGATTTGACCTAACTTTTTTTCAAAGATCACTCTGGATGCTGAATGCAGAATAGGCTACACAGAACAGAGTGTGCAGGCAGCAGTGAATCAATACAGACAAGAGACAATAGTGGCTTGGGTAGAATGGTAGTGATAGAGAACATGGTTGGCTTCTGGATATATTCTGAAGGTTGAGCCTGCAGGATTGGATCATGGATTGGGTATGGTATGTAAGAGAGAAAAGAGTCAAGGAGGACTCCAAAGCTTTTGCCTGACAAGTTTGAGAACTGGAAATGCCATTTATTAACCCAAGGAAGACATTTACAAGTGTAGATTTTGGTGGCATGAGTGGGAATCTGGAGTCTGTTATGAAGATATTAAAGTTTCAGATGTTTATTAGAGATCAACACTAAGGTTTTATGTAGGCGGTTGTATATCCACATATGGAATTTGGTGAGAGGTCCAGGATACAAATATAAAATTAGAAGATGGTATTTAAAATCATAAAACCAGATAAGGCCTCTTAAAAAATCAATGTGAATTTAGAAGAAGTAGACAGAGAGAAGAGAGGAGAAAGAAGAAGAACAGGAAGAGAAGGAAGAAGTGGAAAAGGAGAAGGAGGAGGGGGGGAAAGGCTTAAGTCCTGGATGTTTCAACATTTTGAGGTTGAAAAGGACACAAAAAAGTAGCACTGAGATAAAAGGAGACCAGATCTAAAGATGTCCCAGAAAACAGTTGAAGGGTGAAATCAGAATTATTAGGATTTAGCAGTGGAAGTAACTTGGTGTCCTTCTCTTTGAGAAGACTAGATTTGAGAGAGAGAGAGTTAGAATATAGAAAGTGATGATAATGAGTATAGAAAATGTCTGAGATTTGCTTTAATGGAAAGCAGAGAAATGGGATGGTAGATGGACAATCATACAGTGTCAAAAGAAAGTTAAGGTGAAAATATAAAACATAAAATACTATGTCTGTATGTTCATGGGAATAATCCACTAGAAAGGGAACATTTGATAATGCAAGAAGGAGAAAGCAAAACACTAGAGGTGGCCTCAAGTTGGTGAAGGAGCTTAGCGACCAGTACACAGCAGACGGGATTGACTTAGAAAAGAACATATATGAGTCATTTAATTAGTTCAGAGCCAATGGAGAGAAAGAAAAGCACACTATAACATCACTGATGTATTTGGTAGCTGAAGTAGCAGAAGTATGTGAAAGTTCTTTTCTGATTCTTCTTACTTTCTCAGCACAATAAGAAGCTGACTACCACTTAGCACTCACTATGAACAGGGACTGGTCTAAGTACTGAACATGCATGACTCATTCAATCAGAACTGTATGAAGTGGTTATTATTATTATTATTTTACAGAGGAGTAAACCAAGTCATGAAGAGGTTAAATAACTTGACATGGCAAAGCCTGGATATCATACTACACAGTCTGACTCTAGATTCTAAGATCCAAGAAGAGAAAGTATGAAATCGCCTTCTAATGGAATGAGAGAGGGAACAAACTAGGAAAATATGCCAGCAAAGGCTACTTGACTTTAGTTGTCATGGAGATAAAGAAAAATCAGTCAATGTGGTTTATGTTTTTCTCTAGTGTCATTTAGCTGTCTGAAAGCAGGCAAAGAGTAGATGGAAAGGTATCATTAATCATGGTTGGAATTTGGCCAGGTGAACACAATAAATGGAGATAAGAATAAAAGAACCAAGGGTATATGCAGGGTAGCAATTATAAGATCATGCTGATGATAAGGAAAGTGACAGTATGTGGAATAGGAGGGGCAGTAAAAAGATGATCAGACCAAGGTCTTCTAGGTCCCAGAGGGCTGAAATGAATTCAGGGCATTAGAGGATAGAAATAGAAAGATCCAAAATTGTAGTCATAATGGAATGAGATGCAAAAGGGATGCAATTATTGATAACAACAATATCAGGGTGTGACTGTGGGAATGGGAGTCTTGTAGAGAGTAGGACGAGATCCTTGGAAGAGGGAAAAGCAAGAGACCCAGAAGCAGGATGCTGCAGGGTCATCCAGATGGAAATTAAAATCACCGGGCATTCATGAGAAGTAGGATTGTAGAGAGTCATGGTGAGCCAGGATCTCCATCTTCCAGGAATGAAGAGGAGGGTCCTGGGGTTGGAGAAGGTGGTCTGTAAATGATTGTGACACTGAGGGCTGGCAGGTGTCTCAATCCAATGACACACAATTCAAAGCTGGAAGATTTCAGGAAGAAGAGGAAGCAAATGGTTGAGAACCATCAGAGAGAAGAAAGGGGAACGTCCTCACTTTAAAGCCTAATGATAGAAGAGATGCTAAGGGGGGATAAAGGCTCTCGTTGGTGTGGTCACATGAGAAACATGACCTCAACAGGGAAACAGATTTTCATGAGAGCAAGGAGGTAACAGCAGCATTCCGAAAAGAAAATGAAGGTGTAGGGGAGTGATGAGACCCAACAAGCATGGTGGATGGATTGTAGGAGATAGGGAGGAATGGCAGGTGACGTCAACATGGAGAAAATGTAGCCCCATGAGGAGATGAGAGTCCAGTGAGGACATGAGAAGACAGACATCGGTAAAGCAGGAACTGCATCTGCTGACACCTTGACCTTGGACTCCCACCTCCAGAACTGTAAGGAATGTATGTTTGTTCTTTAATCACCAGTCTATGGTATTTTTGTTATAGTAGCCTGACCTAAGACATTCCACCAGCTAGGAGTTCCAGTTGAATGTCAAATAGGAGTAGAGGGAGGGGATATTTTTGTCTTTCTGACAATCTTAGAGAGAAAGTATCCAATCTATTATCATTAATATGATGTTACCTGTGAATTTTCTATAGATATTCTATATCAAGTTGAGGATGTTCCCTAACCTCTGTCCCTAACTTTCTGGGAGTTTTATCATGAATGGGTGTTGGATTTTGTCCAATTTTTTTCCTGTACTGGATTGATATGATCGTGTGATTTTCCTACTTAGCTTGTTAATATGGTGAATTACATTGATTGATGTTTTAATGCTGAACTAGTTTTGCACACCTGGAATAAATACCACTTGGTCAATGCAAAAAAAATTCTTTTTAGACATTGTTAGAATCAGAGGCACTTCTAATATGTATCACTATAGCCTCAGTGCTGGGGTAGACTGGTGAGATGGAGATAGGAGACCAAATGACTATTTAGAAGACCATTGAAGTAATTTTTTCAAGGAATCGAAAGGAATCAGAATTCTCCAGTGTCAACAAGAATTGAAAGAATAAAGAGTAAGACTTAAGATGCACTTAAAGGTAGAATTGTCAGGATATGGCAATAATGGAGTATATTAAAAAGAGAGAGAGAAGAGAGCAAGAGGCCTTCATATGTGTAACTTGAGTTTGTGAATGGGTAGCACCAGTTATCAAGTCAGATAATGCAGAATGAAATGGGTTTGGCAGGAAATTGGTAGAAATGATGACCTCAGCATTGGTCGTATTACTCAAGAGATGTTGGCAGACCCTACAGATGATGCCTGGACAGCATTTCGATGTGTGGGTCCAGAGTACCAGGAAAGGGATGTGCTGGAGACATGATTTGGAAGTAACCTATACAAAGTGATGGTTGAGGCCACGGGCATGTGCAAGGAAAGAAAGATCATATCTGGGCAAAAAACAACACTGAAAATGTCTAACTCTACAAAGACTTTTGACAATAAAAAATTAACTCTTGGCAAAGGTTAAAAAGAAACTTATCCTTTGCTTTTTCTACCTGACCCAGAAGCACTTCCTCCATTGTGCCTTTAAGAAAAACACTCCTATCAGTAGAGTTGTGGGAAGAAATCAGGGGAGGGAAGAGGCGTGGGAAAAGGGAAGCATGGGGACTGAAACAGACCAAATCATGTTATGTGCATATATGAATGTATCACTATGAGTCTCACTGTCATGTACAATGACAATGTACCAATAAAAATAAATAAATAATAAGATAAACTAAGCATGGTGGCACACACCTGTAATTCCAGTTCTTGGGAGGCTGAGATAGGAGGATCGCAGGTTCAAGGCCAGCCTCAGCAACTTAGCGAGCCCCTTAACAACTTAGTAAGACCCTGTTTAAAAAATAAAAAGGGTTGGGGGTATAACACAGAGGTTGAATGCCCCTTCACCTTTAACAAGTATGCAGTCTTGCCTAGTATCAGTCCTAAACTCAGACACAAAGTGGATTCTGATGCATAACTTGGACCAACCCAATAGGTTACAGCCCACAACTTCCCATCCCTCTCTGAACAGTTGATTAAGTCATTTCTGTGTGCTCTTTATTTCCTTTATGCCAGACCTCCCTTAAACTGTCTAGAAACTCTTTAGTGACTTTGGTTGGTCCATTAGCTCAGAATTTGTTTTGCCGCTGTGGAGGAAGAAAAAGGAAAATTATTACCTCTGTGTCCTGAAATTAAGCAGACAATGACTCCCACCGGAGTATGAGAATGAAGATGAATATCAATTCCAGCCAACAGAGTTTTATTTATTTTCTTGCAGACAGGCCAACAGGTCTGCGGGGAGGTATGCTTGGGGAAGGAAGTGGTGGGGTCACTTGGGGGCACCTCACAAAGCGTGCTCAGGCAGCAGAGAACCATTTTTCTGGGAATGGAAAACAACTTGTACTTTTGAGTGTGTTTTCATTATATAAAGAAATGAGTCTCGGTTATGATAAATAAAATGATCAGGAAAAATTGCAAAGAGAGATGAAAAGCTCTGTTGAACTGACATCCAATCTAGCAACAGGCCAGCTTTCTGTCATTGCCCTAGAAAAGAGGTTATGTTTTTTTTATGCTTTTATTTATCCTTATTCTCTTTCTTTGATCCTTCCTCAAAGCCCAAATCACTGATTCAAACTTCTTACTGCCCTGGAGTCATAAGGGTCAGGAATTAAATAAGGCAGCAGTGAAAGTTGTCCAAATCCTTCTAATTAATCTAAGCAGCATGTTTTCCTTTTTAAAAATTCCTATTAAGTCACCCACACAGATATTCTCCTTCTGAACTGGCATTTAATCCCTTACAGAAAAATAGGAGAGAGGGAAAGAGGAAGAAGTAGAGGAATAAGAGAGAGCTCATAAATACAATGTTAAGTAAAAGAAGCCAGACATGCAAAAAAGGTACTTGTTGTATAACTTTTTTCATATTAAGTACAAAATGGGCAAAAAGAACCCATGCTGTTGCAATTTAGAATAATGGTCTACTCTTTGGGGGATTAGTGACTGGTTGGGGGCAGAAAGGGGTTTCATGGGTGCTGGGGACACACTGCACCCTGGTCTGGATGCTAGTGACAAAGGTGGGTCCCATTGGTGGGTCCCATTCATGAACCTGCACACTTGGCACCTTGTGACCTTTTCTATAAGTATGTTGTCTCGGTCAACCTTCTCACTGCTGAAATCCAAAACAACTGACCACACAATTTAGAGGAAGGAAGATTTATTTGCTCACAGTTTTTAGAGATTTCGGGGTTCAGTCCATGTAAGGTTGGGGCTGCAGAGCTCAGGGCATGGTGGTTGAAGCAGAGAGAGGGAGAGAGAAAGGCTCTCTTCTCACATCATGGAGGCCAAAAACAAGAGCAAGCAAGCAAGGGGGATCCAAAGACAGAAGCACAGTCCCTAAGGTCACAACCCCAGGGACTCACCTTCTCCAGCCACATCCCACCTGCCTAGGTTACCACCCAGTAAATCCAATACAATGGATTTATCTACTGATGAGATTACAACCCTCATGACTTAGTTGCATCAACTCTGAACATTAATACATGAGCTCATCAAGGAACATTCTATATCTAACCATTAAATATGTAATATATCAATAAACTTTTAAAAATAAGAAGATATGCCACCCATCTTCATGAAAAAAACCACATGTGAATATTGAGGGAAATGAAGGAGCATGCCCCCTGTAATGGACACTACTCTGAGTGCTTTGCAGGCAAATAAACACACTTTTACTCTCACAATAACTCTACGAGGTGAGTGCTAGTAGGTTATCCCATGTTGCAGATTAAGGAACTGAAGTTTAAATAATTAATTTTCCCAGCGTCACACATGTAGAACATACTCAAGTGGGATTTGCACATGGGTTCTCTAACTCCAGATGCCTCCCTCTTAGCCACTACATCACATGTGGCTGAAGTGAGAACACTGGAATCAGAGCTGAGCATCTTGGTTCTCATCCCAGGTCTCCCTGTGTGACTGCAGACAAGCATCCTTCCCACCTTGGACTTGAACCATGCTGTAAAATGAGCAGGTGGAGCTAGTCATTCTCTGTGTGGACTGAGCTGCACACACTGCAGGGTGTTTAGCACCCCTGGCCCCCTGGTCACTAATGTCAGTAGTGACCCACAAAAACCACCACATCCCTCCAAATGTGTGGTCCTTATGGGGGCAGTACTGCCCTGGTTGAAAACCATTGGGCTAAATGACCTCTACCAGCCCATCCACAGCTGGCGTTCTCCCACCCTAACTCGGAAGGTTTATCACTAAAAGCCTTAGCAGTGGAGACTGCCTAGCTGTTCCTCAAGGCTATCCCCCCTTCTTCCTGGACATACACTGGGTTGCATTTCCCAGCCTCCTTTGCAGTTGTGATCCTTTCACTGAGCTGCAACCAAAGCATAGGAAGAAAAGTGATATACGCTGCCTCCATGCCTGCGTCATAAAACCTCACACTGGATCTTCCACTTGATGTTCATGTACCAGGAGGTGTTGAAATGGCACAGTCCCCATCAACCCAGGACTCAACCTCACTCCACTGGTGACTGAACTGTAAGTCAACAAGAAATAGCATCTGGCCCCTTAAGCCACTGAGGTTCAGCTAACCTTGCCCTAATTAATACATCTTCTAAAATGCTCACAACCTATTAGGATGGTGGCATTTATTGCATCTCAAATTTTCAGTGAAAGCCCCAAAGCTTATCTAAAGACACTAAATAATAAGTGCCCCATATTTTAAAAAAGTATCAAGAATCCATCAGACTCCACCTCCAGAATTTTTCAGTCGGTGCCAAACTGGCTTTGAGATATGCACCCCACCATCCTTATCAACCCACATAAATTAGAAATAAGTAATTTAAAGGAAGCTGGTTAAATAGGAGAATCCATCAGAGTTGAGAGTCTCCTGAGAAGAGTATGGCAGCTTTTTCCTTCCTATTTCCCAAGGAGGAGGAAAGAGATGAACCCCTGTTCTTGGCCAAATGGGAAGGGATTCAAAGATGCTTCAAAGAAATTTAGTGGTATTTGCAAGAAGGGGAGGGGACTTCTCACTTACAGGTTAAATGCTTGATAAGTTCATAGGCCCACTCCAGAACAAAAATGGTGAGTTTAAGAGCACTTATGAGTTCCCCAGGATTTGGGGACAGACATGAACTCAGAAGTTGGTATCTGCTTTTTGTCCAAACAATGCTGGCGGTTGGAGCTGGCTGCAGCAGGCTGGGGTAGTACAATGAGGAAAGATGGAAGTAGAAGGGCACATGGCCTCCAAGAATCTCTGTGGACTGAAGGTCCACATGGAAGATTGCCATTGGGCCATTGCTGCTGGTATCCTACCCTAAAGCCACCTACCAGAATGAGGTTCTCCAAGCTGATATCCTAAAAGAGCCAGAAACAGGAGGGGTAATAAAGACTAGACCACTTCTAATAGGATAATACTGAACTAGGAGGAAGAAAAAGCTTTGAACTGGGTATGATGTTAAAATTTTGATTTACAGTGGAGTAATATTTAATGTAAATCATGATCACAAAATGGAACATGTTTTTATAACTAAAGCTACAGTAAGCTCTGGTCTCTTTCTGAGCTATCACTGGGAGCAGGGAAGAAAAATCTATCAAAGTAAGAGAAGACAGTGGTGGAAAAAGATAAACTCGTGTCTTACTTGCACCTCCTACTCGGTTCACTTTCAGTAATCCAGGCACAATAATATCTTTTCTTAATCCATTTGCTGTTACTATAATAGACCACCCAAGACTGGGTAATTTATAAGTGAGCAAGGTTTATTTTCTTTACAGCTCTGGAAGGCCATATTGGGCAGCTGCATGTGTTCTACTTTCATGCTGTTCTATGGTTGGCAGAAAAGCAGAAGGGCAATGGCATCTGCAAAGAGAGAGGGGATGAAAGGGGCCAGAGGCTTTTGGGGACTTCATTAACTAATTCATGAGGGTGGAGACGCCATGACTCAGAACCTCCTAAAGGCTCCCCACCTCTAAACTGTTACATTGGCAATGAAATTTCAACATGAGTTTTGGCACAGACTAAACTGACATCCAAACCATAGTGCATGTCTATGAAGATACTCAGGATGTGAATGGAACCCACTGTCCTCTATTCTTGCCAAAGTGTCTAATCTGAATGGTTATCGACATCAACACAGCAGAGCTGATTGGCCACCATCTTTATCTGACAGCTCCCCCAGCGAAGCATCACACCACAATGATGGGGCATTTGTTTCTAGCCATTATTCTGATTCCCTGGAACAAAGGCAACCCCACAGAATGGGGGATGGTTTTAGATGAAACTCTGAATAGAGCCTATTACACTGGTTAATAAAGTCTTATATTAACTCACTACACTTCATCCAAGCATCTGCTTACACACAGACATGCCAGGTGGTCAGGGACACACGGAGAAAGTATGTCTGAAATCTCTTATGGAAAGCATACAGTAAGAATAGTATAATAGTGACAGTAATAATAATAAATAATAACTAACATTGTGACATGCCTAGCACTTTGCTAAGAACTTTATATCAGATAAAACATGTAATCTTCATAATAACTCTGTAAAGTAATATTTTATCCTCATTTTGCAGATGGGAAAACTAAGGCTCACTGCTATTGCACAATTCACTCGAGGATATATCCCCTAAGACTGTGGAGGATCCTGGAATTGTATCCAAGCTCTTCTTTTCCTGTGGGTTGGTATGCTTTCTAAAACTTCTGCAGCTTTAAATACTGTATTTTATATGTTAGTATGAGTTGTGATTCCTCATAGCTGTATCAGGTTTCCATTTAAATAGCTCATTTATACCTTTTCCCTTGGTTGGCCCTCCTAACAGCTTTGTGGGGTCCAGTGGAAAGATAGCTGGCTCGAGATTGTATTTTCAGTCCACAGCAGAGTCAAGATGGCAGGAGATCAACTCACAAGCCCAGCTCCACAGCCCATGCTTCTCACCATCCCATGCTGAATCTTTGCATGAAAACTGCAACAGTAACAGAATCAGACCTGGGGTGCAACCAGCCCACTGCTCCACCCTGCCCTCCATGACACCAACCTCCACCTATTAAAGTTAGGACAAGTATACACCAAGCCAGTTGTTAGGTTTGGATATAAAATTTCCCCTAGAGAGTTCATGTATTGGCAAAAATGTTCAGATATAATTGAATTATGAGAGTTCTAATCACATCAGTGAAAAAATCCCCTGACGGATTAATGAATGTATTAGGTAGTAATGTAGGAAGGTAGTATGTGGCCAGAGGAGACAGGTCACTGGGGGTGTGTCCTTGGGGATTATATATGTCCTTTGCCCCCTTCCTCCTCTGGCTCACAGGCTTTCTCTCTCTCTCTCTCTCTCCCCTCTCTCCCTCTGTCCTTCTCTCCCTCTCTCCCTCTCTCCCTCTCTCCCTCTCTCCCTCTCCCCCTCACCTTCCTGTGGCCATGCCCTGGGCTCCAAAGACTTCACCTGGCCTAACATGGACTGAAACCTCTGAAATCTCTAGAACTGTGAGCAGATAAATCTTTCTTCTTCAACGTTGTGGTCATCAGGTATTTTGGGTCATGACAGTAAGAATTTTGCCTGAAACACCAGTGAAAAACCAAATGGGCTCCTTGTCCTCCAGGAGCTCACAGTTTTAAGTAGAAAGTTGTTTGTGGTTACCTATTATCCATTTTGATCAGACTCCCCAAACATAAAAATAATTACATATTATAGTGTCCTCCTCCCATGATGCCTGGAACTGTCCTGGATCCTGAACTCTTTCTGAACTAAATTCCAGCCTTTTCATCTGTCGCATGGGCTAGCTTATATTTCATTTATATGAAATATCCAGAGAAGGTAAATCCATAGGGACAGAAAGCAGGTTAGTGATTGCCAGGGGCTGATTGAGGAGGGGAAGTGGAAGGTGACAGCTTCATGGGTACAGGGTCTTCTTTGGAGATGAAAATGTCTTAGAACTAGATAGAAATGGCTGTTGCACACCATGGCAAATATATTAAAAGTCACTGAATTGTACACTTTGGAATGGTTAATTTTAGATTATGTGAATTTCACCTCATTGAACATTTTCTTTTAAAATACTTGGGTACAAGGTAGACTATGAGAAATGATAGAAGAGAAAAACAAACATAACATAGAGATATCCCTTTTTAGTCTCATGTATCCCACTGTCCCCACCATATCCAGAAAAGGACATGCCCAGAACAGACATCTGGCTCCTAAGAGTCATGAGTATGTCATTTTAATCTGTAACATCTGGATAGGTTCTATAGAAATGCACTACCCCACATTTGCCCAGGTTGAAGCCCATCTGCTCCCTTTTTTCCTACTCATCCACCTCTCTAAAATCTTCCGTCACTTCATTGTGATTAATTAAAGACCTCAGGAAGACAGAAAAAGTAATGGTTAATTTTTTAGCAGCCTGGAGTTCAAATAGTCTTTTGTATCATTTCTTTGTTAAAAGCAAAATTTATTTCTTGTACCTTAAAATATGTCAGATAGGTAGGTAGATGATAGATAGATAGATGATAGATAGATAAATAAATAGATAGATAGATAGATAGATAGATTGGTAGATGATAGAGAGATAGATGGATAGATATAGAAATAGAGATATATGATATATAGATTTATCTTTATATATAATCTTAAGGATCTTATTAAATTTGCCACAGAATTCAGCTCCACAAAATACACTGTGTTATCCTGGTTTGTGTTTCTGAACAGGAAAAAAAACAACATAAGTAGAAAACTGGTGAAATCCAAATAAAGTGTGGAATTTAGTTAATAGTAATGTACCAAGGTCAACTTCTTCATTTTGACAAATGTACCATAGTAATGTATGGTGCTACCATTAGGAGAACCTGGGTGAGAGATACATGAGAATTCTATCATTTTTGCAACTCTTATATAAAGTAAAATTTTATTTTTAAAAATCAAACACTTTTGTGAGAGGTCTGACATTTTCCATGGGTCCCTGGAGCAACTTCCTCCATCTGCTTTTTGCCTCTGTAACCCCTTGCCCTTTTATTAGGCAAAGGATTCTCTCTCTCCCATCCCCCCATTTCTCTCTCCATTTCCGTCTCCCTCTCTATCTCTCTCCCTCCTTTTCTGTCATACGTGCATGCACATGCACACACACACACACACACACACACACACACACTCAGCAACATGAACGTCCACTCTCCAAGGCTGACCTGGCTATGGCTACCACTGAGAGCCCAATCTGCCAGACACAGAGACCAGCAGTGCAGCCCTGATATGGCACCATTCCCAGGAGTGATCAGCCAGCTACCTGGTGGCAGGTTGATTACATTGAACCACTTCCATAATGGAAGGGGCAGTGTTTCATCCTTACTGAAATGGACGCTTACTCTAGATACAGATTTGACTTCCTTAAACACAGTGTGTCTGTATAAACTCCCATCCTTGAACAGACAAATGCCTTGTCCACCTCCCTGGTATTCTACACAGCATTGCTTCTAATCAAGGAACCCACTTCATAGCCAAAGAAGTGCAGCAATGGGCTCGTGCTTATGAAATCCACTGGTCTTACCATGTTGTCTAGCATCGTGAAGGAGCTGGCTTAAAAGAACAGTGGAATGGCCTTTCAAAGACACCATGGCAATGCCAGCGAGATGACAATACCTGGCAGAGTTGGGGCAAAATTCTCCAGCAGGCTGTATATGCTTTGAATCAGGACCAATATATGGTGCTATTTCTCTCACAGTCAGGATTCAGGGTTCCAGAAATTAAGGGGTAGAAATTAAAGTTAGAATACTATAGTGATACATGCATACCCATGTTTATAGCAGTGTAATTCACAATAGCCAAATTATGGAACCAACCTAGGTGTCCATCAACAGATGAATAGATAAAGAAAATGTGGTGTATACACACAATGAAACTTTACTCAGCCATAAAGAAGAACAAAATTACGTCATTTGCAGGAAAATGGATGGAACTTGAGAATATTATGCTAAGTGAGATCAGCCAGTCTCAGAAAGACAAGGGTCATATGTTTTCTCTCATATTGGAAGCTAGAGAGAAAATAGGAAATAAACAGTACTTCAGTTAAATAAGAGAGAGACCAGTGGAATAGTGGAAGGGAATTGGGAGAGGGAGGTAGGGAGGGGGAAATGAGGCTTGAGGAAGAGAAGAGTTCAAATAATGTCTTGTATATATGAAGGCATCACTACCAATCTCACTAACATGCACAGGGAGGGAGGAGGGGAGCAGGGCGGGATGTGGAGGAAAATACACCACATGATGTGTGCATAGATCAACGTATCACTTAGAATCTCACTATGATGTATAATTACAGTGCACCAATAAAAGGATTTTTTTAAAAGGGTGGAAATGGGAGTGGTATCACTCACTACTACTGCTAGTGACCCACCAATAAAATTTTTATTTCTTGTTCCTGTACCTTATGCTCTGGTGACCTAGAGATTTCAGCTCCAAGAGAGGTCTGCTTCCACCAGCAGATGCTTGATGGTCCCGCGGAACTGGAGGTTAGGACTGCTGCTGGCCACTTCGGGCTCCTCATGCCTCTAAATTAATGAGCAAAGAAAGGAGTTGCTGTGCTGTCTGAAATGACTGATCCTGACACCAGAGAGAAACTGGACTACTACTCCACAATGAGATACAGAAGAGTATTCTAGAATACCGGAGATCCCTTAGAGCATCTCTCAGTATTACCATGTCTTGTTATTAAAATCAATGAAAAACTACAGCGACCCAACAACTCAGATAGGACTACTAATGGCCCAGACCCTTCAAGAATGAGATTTCTGGGGGTTTTTTGTTTTGTTTTGTTTTGTTTTTGTGGTACCCGGGATTGAACCCAGGGGCATTCTACCTCCAGGCTACACCCCCAGCCCTATTTTTTATTCTTTATTTTGAAACAGGGTCTCACTAAGTTGCGGAGGGCCTCACTAAGTAGCTGAGGCTGGCTGCAAACCTGTCTCAGCTTCCCAAGTACTGAGATTACAAGCGTGTGCCACCACGCCTGGCCAAGAATGAGATTTCAGTCATTCCACCAAATAAAAAAACCACAACCAGCTGAGGTGCTTACTGAGTGCAAAAGGGAATATGGAACAAGGGTAGAAGAAGGTGGTTATAAATAACAGGTATAACCATGTGATCAATTACAGAAATGAAGGCTATAACTGTCATGAATACTTCTTCCTAATTTTGTATTTGTATGTGTGTGTGTGTGTGTGTGTGTGTGTGTGTGTGTGTGTGTACAGATTGCTTCGTGGGGACCATTCCATGACTCCAAAAATTCACTGAAGACTTGGCAGGGACTCCACTGCCCAGGGCACCATAGCATATGATTGTTTCCACTCCCTTTCAGTTCCCCAAGTGAAATAACCAGAGATTTCTTGAACATCCTTATTAAAAATTGTTACGCCCAAATATAAATTTACCTTTTCTTCCAGCATACATTTCTTGGGGTACCTTAGCTAACAAATATAGATGAATTCTAGGGCCAGCTTATAATACAATAATGCTTACAACAGCAATATTCATAATATACAAAAATAAAGACACCTAAATGCCCATCAGCCATACAAAAGATAATCAGATTGTGGTAAGTGCTCATAGTGGAATACTATACAGAAATAAGAAACAAGCTATGACCACAAGCAATGACCTGGATCAATGTCGCAGACATATTGGGGAGCCAAAGAAGCCAGATACCAATAGCAGAATCTGTATAAGTCCATGGACATGAAGTTCAAAGATGTACAAAAGTAAGGTGACAGAGCTCGGGACAGTTGTTACCCCTGAAGGACATTAATTAGGAAAAAGCCCAAGTGAGTTTCCCGGGGTGTTGGAAATGTTCTCTGCAGGTATTTGTAAGCATACCATATGCATATGTGTGTGTGTGTGTGTGTGTGTGTGTGTGTGTGTGTGCACAAACATTGTATTTAAGCCTTACAGTTTCATGAAGAGATCATAAAATGGGAAGGGTTAGGGGGCTATTCCATAAATACAAACAAGCTACAGCAATGATTTAAGGATGGGAGAATATAGACAGAGTGATTGGCTGGGATCCTTTCAAACTACACTCTGTGACTGCTTATTAAAATACATTTTATCTTGATTTCAAGAAAAACTCAATTATTTCCTCATTTTTCTTAACCTTTGAAATGGATTGCGTGATCTCGATTGGCACAGGTTAATTCAGAGGGCTAGATTGGAGGGAATGTAATTATCTGCCCAGGTTTCAAGTTCTGAAAATTGCAAATACGGGCCTTCGGAGAGTCCCACAGGTTTTTCTGCTCATATTCAAACAGAGACACTGGCACAGATCTGATTGAGCTGTCACCAGCTATGTCCCCTACAGGACACATCAGGTCTGGAAGTTTGATTACTGCTCAGTCTCTAAAGAGAAATGATGCGTGACTGAAGGGCTAAAATCCTTATTCATGAGTCTGGGTTTTTATTTCATAAAGGGGAATATTTTGGTAGGTGACTCTACACTCGCAGAGGTGATATTAACAGGATATTGAGCTGTGCGTATTTGGCAGGACTTACCCAAAGTGAAGCTATTTTGTTCCTCTTCTGTGCTTTGCCTTACTTAATCTTTACCTTACTTAAGCTTTGTATCAGTCAGTGAGGTACATCTTATTATCCTCTACTGTCCCCTTATCATTTTCTTGATAAAGCTCAGAATGATTAAAGCAACTTGTCCAAGGTATTCAGCCAGTATCCGCATATGATGCCCCTGCCTGTCATTAGGAAGCCTGGCTCTGAGGACTCTTAATCCCATGCTGCTTTTGAGGGCCACACTCCTCTGGTGTGACTGTCACCCATAGCATGAACACTAGAGATGGATGACTTGGGCTGAACTTGAAGAATTGTAACAGGATGGTGAAAGCTCCAGCATGGAGAGATCATTGTGAGAGATTCTTAGAGTCTACAGAACTCAGGGAACTGATTTGATGAGCAGCATTAAGTCAGATGAATGGTGACACACTTGAGGGTCCAAGTAACTCCAAGGAATAGGAAACATCTTTTATTAAGTAAACTCTTATAACATGCCAGACTTTCTTAAAATGAGAGGATCATTCATTACCTCTCACCATAAGGAGGAAATACAGATTTCTAAGAATAAAAGATCAAAGAGGGCAAGAAAGAGGATGCTCACTCATCATCTTCATGCTCAGCTTCCTATCCACACTATTTCTTTAAACCTTTAATACATCATCGTGAGGAGAGAGTTGCATGGAAAGGAAGGAAAGACTTCCTTATTACAGATAAGGAAGTCAAAATTCAGAGAAGTGATATAATTTGTCCAAGGTCACACTACACGAAAATGTTGAATTCATATAATAGAGAGATATTGAAGTCAGATAGACCTGAGTTTAACTTCAACCCTAGTGACTCCTTTGTTTAGTGACATTGGATAATTTATCTTTTGAGTTTCATTTTGCAGGTCTAATAAATGCTTTATCATTTAGGATGCTTTTAGTTACATGGAACTGAAAACACAAATCAAAATGGCCTAAACAATAAGAAAATAAGGAATAAACTGGGGGAGGGAACAAAAGCAAACACAATGAATAGAAATCAGTTTGAAACATTGTAGATACTAGTCCAACTACAGCAATAATTGCTTTAAATGTGAATGGCTTAAATACACCAATTAAAAGACAGGGATTTCCAGAATGGATTTAAAAAACAAGACCTAACTACATATCATCTACAAGAAACCCACTAAGTATAAAGACTTAGGTAGTTCAGAAATAAAGAGATGAAAAAGGATTATACCATGCTAGCACTAATCAAAAGAAAGCTGGAGCAACTATATTAGTTTTAGACAAAGGAAACCTAAGAATAATGTAAATTATCAGGGGAAAAAGGGTGACATTATATAATGATGAGTCAACCCTCCAAGAAGACATAATGATCCTCAACATGTATGAACCTAACAAAGGAACATCAAGGTACATAAGGCAAAAACTAATATAATTCAAAGGAGAAATTGACAAATCCACTATGTAATTGTAGTGAACTTCAACATCCCTTGTCAGTAGTGGATAGATCACACAGGCAGATGATCAATAAGGATATAAATGACCTGGATAGCATATAGCACGATCAATCAACTTGATCTAATAACATTTATAGATACTTCACAATAACAGCAAGTACAATTCTCCTCAAGGTCACACATAAAGTTCACCAAGATAGACCACATTCTGGGCCATAAAGTGAAACTTAAAATTTTAATAAATAAAATAGAAAATATACAAACTATATTCTCAGATAACAATGGAATTAAGCCAGAAATCCATAGCAGTAAGATAGCTGGAAAAATCCTAGGTATTTCTGAATTAACACACTTCTAAATAATTCATGAGTCAATGAATAAATCCTAAAATAGATTATACAAATATTTTAATCCAATGAAAATGCAAATACAATTTATCAAAACTTAAGTATAGCAAAAGAGGATAATTTATAGCATTGGATGATATATTCGAAAAGAAAAAAGACCTAAAATTAATAACCTGTTTTCACCTTAGGAAACTAAGCAAGAAGAGTGAATTAAGCCTGCTGCAAGCAGAGGAAAAAATAAAAATATTGTGTGTGTTACAATTCTCACAAGATTGTTGCCAACAGTACAGTAATTTTTCCCAAATAAAATTTACGTCCCAAGGACATCTTGCATGTGCTCCTGAGTCAATCTATCAACTACATTCACCTGTCGATGTGCACTAAATTCTCCCTTTCCTCTCCAGCATCCCTCAGCAATCAGCTTAGCCCAAGAATCTGACATCACCACTTCCCTTGCGCCCATCCTGAGAATGCGCACACCATGAATACACAAGCTTCCCGTCCCCACCTCACATCTCTGCCCATAGGTGATAGCTCAAAACACTATTTCTTTCTCTTTCTGACAAAATTCCTTCCCTCTGAATACACATCAACTCATCTATATCTGTTCTTCCACCTCAACAAGTATGCCCTGACATGTCCAAATATCAAGTTAGGCTCAAAGAATAAGTTCAATCCTTGGAAATTTCTGGCATAAAATATATATTCCCACTTATCTCTAAGTTTAATATCATTTTCATATACCAGATAATAATATTAACTAATATTTATTGAGCACTAACTATATGGCTTGCAAAAGCTAAAGACTTTGGACAAGTTGTTCAATTTAGTCGTTGAAATAACTGGATAAATTATGTACTATCTCCATTTTTATACATGTATACACACGCTAATCCTCACTGAGGTAAAGTACTATATCCAAGACATCATAGACATCAGTGATAAAAGTGGGACAGAAATAAGACTTGTCTGACACCTGAACCAAAATTTAAAACATTGAATTTCATTGCTTTAGAGAGCTTGGATCATCTATCTGGTGAAGTACTTCTTATGCCCCTAAATGTTTTAGATTTGGAAAAAAAATGTCAAGATTGTCCACTGTGACAATCAGAGTCAGTACCGGTGGTGTTGCTTTTCTTTTTTCTTGATGAGAAAAACTGAGTCTCATGAAAACACTGAATGTATGAGTTTTCTGTTCATTGGCTTATTTATATCATTCTTGTCAGCTTCTTCTATGGTTGAACTATAAACATCACATTCTTTATTTTCTTTCCCATTGCTCCTGTGATAAAACCCAAACAAAGAAAATCAACAAAAAAATTGAGTACTGTAGACAAATAACATTTGGAAATAGGTTTAAACTTAGAAACTATCTGAAACATTTTTATGATTTAAACTTGATTGAAAAACCTCTGCAACAAGAGAGAGCAGTTTTAAGTCTCTCCTTGAGATATATATCTATATATATATATGACTTAACTCTAAAGAGAAAAATGTTTTTTAAAATTAGTTTATGTTTAGACACAGCTGAAATGACTGACAATGGGTAGAATGTATTATTTATCTCTTACATTAGGTAACTTACTGTATTAGATTTTCTCTCACACTAACCATGTCTTATTTGAATTTTTAACATCCAGATTATCTCCCACAAACCTTGACATCCATCAAGATAGAAATTTACATATACAGGTGAGAACAGATGAGCACTGAAAGAAAACAACTTGACATCGAGAGAATCTTTATCTCTTTATGCAAAGTGTCTGCAAACAGAAAAGGAAAAAATGATGAAAAATAGACCATGCTTGAGTTCAGTTATAAGAACTTTGTCTCAACCTGATTAATAATCAAGCAAGTTCTTTAAGTCCCTATGCCCTTTCAGCTATTCCAGAGAAATAATATATAACATAGAACCTTAAGAAACAAGTATTTTTAGATTCAAGTAATTTGTTTCCTTTTCCCTATAATTAAAGATGATTGCTGGGGTGGGATGTGGAGGGAAATACATCACATGATGTGTGCATGTATAAAAGTATCATTTTTAATCTAACTATAATATATAATTACAATGCACCAATAAGAGTGTTTAAAAAAAAAGATGACTACCTTCTCTTAGAAACTCAGGTCTCTGATTTCATATTTTCCCTTTTTGAGAAAAGGTTAGTAAGAACATCAGCAAGATGGTGGAATAGGAAGTCCCAGCCTTGTCCCCTCACCCCAACCCCCAGAAACACCAATGATATATAAAACAAAATACCTTCATGAGAAGTTCAGAATCCAATTAAGAAGCTGCAGTGCCCCCCCGACAAGCTCAAAACTGAGCACAGCTGCAATTAAACGGATAAAAGAGCCATTTCACTTTATCCACCTCAGTGCATACCCCATGCCAGACAGCTCAGCACCAAGAGGCCAACTTCACCTGCAGCTTCTCCCTGGGAGGGGGTAGGGGATGGGGGCATGACTTGCCTCTCTTGAAGCACTGACAGAACTAGCATAGTTTGGTAGAGGGACATAGGAACAAAGGAAAGAAAGAGGGCAGCTTGCTGCACTCAGTAAGACTGGGAGAAGGTGCAGAGCTCAAGACTTCTCCACAATTTGGAAAAAGGAAGGGTAATGGAGCATGCCTTCCATCTCCTAGCCCATGGTGTAGCCATCAGACATGAGAGGGAGTAAGAGATTATAGGCTCCTGGAAGGAAGGAAGGAAGGAAGGAAGGAAGGAAAGAAGGAAAAATCTCTTTAATTAGTTATCTATGCACACAAGACCAGAGAAGATACAATCACAGAAAAAGGTTTGAGAGGCTCTCAAAATATGAAGCCAGGATGATTGGTAAAGGTCCTTCTTTGTCAAAGCCAGTACATAAAGGCTGGGAAAGGTGTCTGTTTGTTTGTTCAAATACACAAATACCAATAAGGAATAAGGATATCTATAAGGAACTCAAGGAATCAGGGAAGCATGACAGTCAAAGGAATAAAATAAATCTCCAGTAACAGAACATAAAGGAATGGAGATCTATGAGCTTCCTGGCAAAGAATTCAAAATAATTGTCTTAAGCAAGCTCAGTGAGTTATAAGTGAATGTAGATAGACAACTAAATAAAAGCAAGAAAATAACACATGAACTAAATGAGAATATTGGGCTGGGGACACAGCTTAGTGGTAGAGCACTTGCCTGAATGTCCAAGGCCCTTGGTTCAATCGCTAGCACCACACACTCAAAAATAATAATATTGACAAAGAGATGAAAACTTCTAAAAGTCCTAAAGCTGAAGAATACAGTAACTAAACTGCAAAATTCACTAGAGGGCTTCAATGGCAGGCTTTATCAAGCAGAAGAAATAATCAGTAAAATCAAAGGCAGGTCTTTTGAAGTTATCCAGTCAGAAGAGGAAAAATAAAATAGTGAAAGGGAGTAAATAAAGCAAAAGAAACTTATAGAACATCATAAAACAAACTAATGAAAACATTATGGAAGTTTCAAAAGTAGAAGAAAGGAGGGACAAAAAACTTATTTAAAGAAATGACAACCAAAAACTTTCCAGATAGAGAGGGGGTAAACACACACACACATAATATAAAAAATTTATTTTCCTAATCGGTAGCCTGAGTCTCTTAATAGTATCTTTTTATTAAAAGAAATTCTTAATTTTAAGATAATCATATTCATGATATTTATAGTATATATAAAATTTCCCCTTTAAATCAATGCTTTTGTGCTTGCCTAAAAATATTTGCCTATTTAAAGTCCATAAATAGTCTGCCTTATGTTTTATTCTAAAATATTTACTCTCTCATATGTAGAAGCTAAACAAAGTTGACCTAAATGTGG
>PVJS01020341.1:0-32701 GCA_004027185.1 Glis glis
AGAATATTTCTTTTTTTTTTTTTGCGGTATTGGAGATTGAACACAGGGGCGTTCTACCTCCGCGCTATGCCCCTGGCCCTATTTTTTATACTTTATTTTGAAACCGGGTCTCACGAAGTTGCGGAGGGCCTCACTAAGGAGAGAGAGAGAGAGACAGGGAGAGAGAGAGAGAGAGAGAGAGAGAGAGAGAGAGAGAGAGCTGAGGCTGGCTGCGAACACGGATCCTCCGGTCTCCGCCTCCCAAAGTACTGGGATTACAAGCGTGCACCACCACACCCGGCTTGTACAGAATATTTCATACAACAGCAGCTGGATATATTTTCTTCTAAGTCTTTCTCTAAAATGGAACATATATATTAGGCCATAAAGAAAGTATTGGCAAATGCAAAAATAGTTGAAATAATCTCTTGCATCTTTTCAGACCATAATGAAAGGAAACTGGAAATGAACAGAAAAAAAAACTTTCCAAATGTATAGAGATTGAAAAGTATGCTTTTAAATGATGGCAGGGCCATTGAAGAAATCGGGGGGGGAGCCAGTATCACCCCAATACCAGAACCATATTAGGATATAGCAAGAAAATAAATTTACAAATATCCACGATGAACATAGATGCAAAATTTTTTTATAAAATACTTACAAATCAAATTCAACAATACATCAAAAATATGATATACAGGCATGTATGATGGCACACACCAGTAATCCCAGGAGACAGAAGAATCAGTTTTGAGGCCAGCCTTAGCAACTTAGTGAGATCCTTGGCAACTTAATGAGAACCTGTTTAAAAAACAAAGATCATATGCCATGGTAAAGTTGGTTTTATTCCAGGGATGCAAAGTGGTTCAAAATATGTAAAAAATATCTTAAAAGTAAACAACAAACAAAAACCTGGAAATAAATCTAACTAAGGAGGTGAAAGACCTCTACAAGGAAAATCTCAGAATGCTGAAAAAGAAATTGAAGACATTAGAAGATGTAAGGACCTCCCTTATTCATGGATAGGCAGAATTAATACTGTTAAAATGACCATATAACCCCATTATCTTTCTATCAATTTACTGCAATACCCACCAAATATCAATGATATTTTTCATAAAAATAAAAATATTCTTAAATTTCATATGGAAGAAAAAAGGACCCAAAATATCCCAAAGCATGAATATAAAGAGCAATGCTATAGGCATCCCAATAACTGATTTCAGATTGTACTACAGAGTCATAGTAACAAAAACAACATAGGCCCAGATAAAAGAATAGAAGACAGAGATAAACCAACAAATCTACAGTCTCCTTATTCTTGACAAAAGTGCCAAAGCATACACTGGAGAAGATGACTTCCTTAGTAAATGATTCTGGGAATACTGCATATCTAAATATAAAGGAATGAAACTAGATCCTTATATTTCACCCTGTACAAAAGTCAACTCAAAATGCATCAAATATTTAGGTGTAAGACCTGAAACTTTGTAACTATTAGAAGAAAACCTAGGGGAAGCACTTCAACATATAGGCACAGGAAACCACTTCCTGAGCAGAATTTCTGTCATTCAGGAAATAAGGACAAGAATCAATAAATAGGTTGGAATCAAATTAAAAAAAAACAACTTCTTCCCTGCTAGGAAAATAATTAACAGCATGATGAGACACCTACAGAGTGTGGATTTTCTGCCAGCAACTCTTCCAACAAAGGGTTAATATCCAGAATATATAAAGAACTCAAAAGACTCAATACCAAAACCAAACAAATAAACAAACACAAAGCAAATAACCCATTCTTTTACCTGTTCAATAAATAGGAAAAAGAACTGAACAGACACTTCTTAAAAGAAGTAGAAATGGCCAAAAATTATATGAAAAAAAAGTTCAACATCTGCAGCCATCAGGAAAATGTAAATTAAAACTACACTAAGATTCCATCTTACAATGATCAGAAGGACAATCATCAAGAATACAAATGATATATGTGGAAGCTAGAAAGAAAAAGAAAAAGAAAAGCTACCTCATGAAAATTGGGAAAGAAAAATTGGGGGAGAAAGAGGAGAAGAAAAGGAGAGGTATAAGGAAGGAAACAGACCAAATAATGTTATGTGCATGTATAAATGTATCACTATTAATCTCACTATCATATATAATTATAATACACCAATATTTTTAAATAAAATATAAAAGGAATACAAGTAACAATAAATGCTAGTAAGTAGCTGAAGAAAAAAACTGTATTTACTATCGGTAGGAATGTAAATCAATGTTGCTACCATAAAAATTAGTATAGAGATTCCTCAAAAAATTAAAAACAGAACATAGCATTCAAATATACCACTGTTAAGCATTTACCCCAAAGAATTAAAGTCAGCATACTTTAGTGGTATATGCACACTCATATTTATCAAACACAATTCATGATAGCCAAGTTATGTAACCTGCCTAGGTATCCATTTAGAGATGAAGAGATAAATAAAAATAGTATAAATAAAAATGGACTTTTCTTTGGCCATAAAAAATGAAATTATGTCATCTGCCAAATGAATGGAACTGGAATGCTGTTAAAAAATATAAACCAGACTTAGAAAGGCATGTATCACATGTAATCTCTCATTTGTGGATGCTCGAGGAAGAAAAAAATATGTCATGAATGTAAAAAGAACACTATTAATGTAGAGGAAGGAAATCAGTCATAGGTGGGAAAAAAGAGTAAGGGGAGGTAATGGAGAATGAGTTTGGCCAAACTATAAGTATTTATAAATATGACACAATTATGGCATAATTAAACATCATTCTATGCAATTAATATGCACCAATAAAAAGAATTTGCAAAATATATATTTGTTGAGACTTGTTAAAATTTTCATATGACTTGCTATAGGAATTTATTTCTGAAGTCATTAAATTTATTTTCCATCAATCAACATGGGTTCATTAAACATTATTATCCAGAAGCAGTCAGAGGCACTGAGAATACAAGTTAAAGTCCATTCTCCTAAGCCACTCATGATCTAGAAGACAAAAACCATATAATATCTAATGAGAGTTACCCTGTAGTACCCAGTAGTAGTTTGAGGGATGGTGATCACAACAGCTTTTTAGAAGAATGGAGTCCCAAATGGAGGCCTTAGTAATTAATAATACATTTGCCAGACTCAGTGAGTTACCCGCCAACTGCATTATCTTTAAAGACCTTCTAAATGTGAGCAGTATCTAGGTCTAACATATTTGTCTATTGACTCTTTGGGTATAATTTTCCTGCTTACACCCCATGATTCTCTTACTTTGGACACAAATGGTTAGACTAGAAATGTGTGGCTAGACCCAAATCAGTCATCTATCAATTGAGCAGCATTCCGAATAGACACTCTGCTAGATTATGCCTTGCCAAACAATCAGAATGTATCTCTGGAGTATTTAATTAATTAATTCACTCATTCATTTATACTTTCAGCAAGAAATAAGTGCTAATTGCTGGCATATGGAGATAAATAAGACAGGCAGATATGGCCTATGCTTTTTAGGATGCTGTAATTATATCAACTGACTTAAATGATCAAGTAGCAACATAGGAAATGTACAATATGGTGAATCAATTATAGAGTTCATCCTTCAATAATAGTAGATGTTTATACTCCTCTTTATAATTTAACCTGTAGTATACATTAGATGAGGATTATAGTGCACTAATCTGGACTTAGGTATCCATGGGGATGTCATGGTGCCTTATAATAAATTCAAGGTAAAAAAGGAAGCAGTTGGGTGATAGATCAGACATTCTATTTCAGCAATCTCTCTTGGAAGCAAGAAGAAACTGTGTAGTCATCTGAGGAAAGAAAGGGGTTCATCTTTGCTAAGACACAGGTTTGTGGTGGAGGAAGCAGCAGTGAAGAGTAGAATAGTCTGCTGGCAATCTTGGAAAGTAGTGGTGGCCTGAAGTACAGTGTAAACAAAGAAATGATTCATGATATTAGAACAAATGGTGGCTAATTAGATGTGGGTTAAGAATTGGAAAAGCTAAAAAATTATGACTAGCTTTCAAAATTGGGCAATTCAGTAGACAGTAAGCATGACAGAAAATGAAATGCAAATGGGAAATGATGTTATGTTTTGGATTTACCTGTATCTGGTGTGCTTGAAGATTGCTAGGTAAGGTTCTCTGATAGAAATTTAGATATAAAAGCAAACAGCTCTGAACAGAGATCAGGTCTCAGAATGTCTCTTTGGGAAAAATAGGGCTGGGGGGAGTAGCTCAGAGTTAGAATGCCTCTGGGTTCAACCTCCGGTGTCAAAAACACAACAATAACAACAACACAAAAAAAAACAAAGAAAAAAATTACTTCATGAAAACTTACTCATTTAATTCTTTTGGAAAGATACCAAGAAATGGTATAGCTGGGCAATAGGGTGGTTCCAGTTCTAAGCTTTTGAGGAAACTCCATACTGGTTTCCATAGTGGTTTTACTAATTTATAATTTCTCAACAGTGTATAATAAATGAGTCATGGAATCAGATTTTCATTTCAAAGATAGTAATTGTGTTGTAGCTCAGGATACAGTTTGGAGGGAACAGCAGTGAAGAGTATAGTAGTCTTCTAGTTGTCTTGGGAAGTAATGATGGCCCAAAGTAGGGTATGAGAGTTCCTTTTCCCCCATAACTTCACTAACATTTATTATTGTTTGTATTCTTAATGATTGCCATCTAACTGGGATTAGATGTAATCGCAGTATAGTTTTGATTTGTATTTCCCTGATTGCTGATGATGTTAAACATTTTTTCGTATATTTGTTCGCCATTTGTATTTTTTCTTTTGTGAAATATCTATTTAGCTCACTTGCCCATTTTTTAATTGGGTTATATGTGGGGTTTTTAGTGTTAAGTTTTTTGAGTTCTTTATATATTCTAGATAACATTTCTCTATCAGAGGAGTAGCTGGCAAAGATTGTTTCCTTTGCTATGTAAAAACCTTTTATATTGATGCCATCCCCTTTATTTATTTTCAGTTTTATTTCCTAAGCATTGAGGTCTAGTTGAGAAAATCACTACCAGTGTCTACATGTTGGAGAGTGGATTCCATGTTTCCTTCAATTAATTGAAGTTTCTTGTCTTTGATCTATTTTTAGTTGAAGTTTGTGTGGGGTGAGTGATGTGTCTAATTTCAGTCTTCTGCATATGAATACCCAGTTTTCCCAACAGCATTTGTTGAAAAGGTTGTCTTTTTTCAGCAGATGTTTTTGGTACCTCTGTAAAAATCAAGTGGCTATTAGTATGAGGATTTATTTCCATATCTTCCATTTTATACCATTGGTCTCTGTGTGTGTGTGTATGTGTTTTTTTTGTTGTTGTTGTTGTGGTACTGGGGATTGAACCCAGGGGCATTCTACCTCCACGCTATACCCCCGGCCCTATTTTTTAAACTTTATTTTGAAACCAGGTCTCACGAAGTTGTGGAGGGCCTCACTAAGCAGATAGAGAAAAAGAGAGAGAGAGAGCTGAGGCTGGCTGCAAACCTGGATCCTCTGGTCTCCGCCTCCCAAAGTACTGGGATTACAAGCGTGCGCTACCACGCCCGGCCTCTGTGTCTGTTTTTTATGTCAATACCATGCTGTGTTTGTTACTATGACTCTTAGTATATTTTGAAATCAGATATTGTGATGCCTCCAGAATGGATTGTATTGCTCAGAATTGCTTTAATCCTTCCAAATGATATTTATAAATGGAATAATCTTTTATCAGTTACTGTAAATGTTAATAACAAGAATCAATTCCATAAATAACTTTGTATTTGTATTTGGAAAGAAGATTGAGTGCATTTTTCTTAAGAATACAGCAATTATCTTTTAATTTTTTAAATTTTGTTTTCATAATACAAAAATTGTGGTTTATAACTTTCCTTTAAATTAAAATTTAATTTCCTTCTCACTATTTAGTTTGGTGTGATCAACCATTTAAAAGATCATTTTGACTAAATAAAAATAGAAGATTGATCTTTTCTGCAGCATTATTCAAGTAAAACAACTTGCAGTTTCACTATAGTTGTAGTTAGCCATCTGCAGAACTTCTGTTCAAAATTAATTAAAACATATACATTTGCATTAGACTGATTGTTTATTAGATCACTGAAGTGATAAAAATTAACCAAATATGTATTTCCTCAAACTCCAATAAAAATGTAACTTTGGGTCTTTTTTATTTTTTATTTTTTGGTCACAAGACAAAAAGTTTAAAGTGTGAAAATACAAAAGTCAAGGGGCCCTATGTTTTCTCTCATATGTAGATGCTAGAGAAAAAAATAGGAAAGAAAAGGGACCTCAAGTGAAAGAGGAGAGAGATCAGTACAATATGGAAGGGGATGGAGTGAAAGGGAACAGGAGGCCTGAGGAAGGACACAGATCCAATAGTGTTATGTTCGTATATAAAGATATCACTACCAACTCAGTAACATGTACAGGTAGGGAAGAGAGGGCGAGTGAGGTGGGATTTGGAGGAAAACACACCAAATGATAAGTGAATATATAAAGGTATCTCTTTGAATCTCACTGTTATATAATTACAGTGTACCAATAAATTTATTTTAAAATATTGTTTTACCAATATCAATAATTTCTTACAAATATTTATGTAAAGCCTGTTTGTGTTCAAATGAACTTCATGTTTTCATTCCATCTTTCATTTGTAATGCTATAATTGTGGTGACTGTCTTTGAGCTTTATATCTATAGCAAGATTAGTATTAAAACATGGTAAGAAGAAGACTTCTATGCTCAGGAATAATATTTGTGCTTAAAGAAATGTAAACCCAAACACATTAAAGGTCACATATATATGTATATACTCAAATTATTCCCTTATTCAGGATGTTTACTACTTAAACTCTACTTTTTTTAAATTTACTTGAAATATCTTTATAAAACACTCACAAATCACATGCAATCCCATTATAATACTAGAAGAAAGAGGTGTTCTCTGCTGTGGCTTACCAAATTCCCCTGACAACCACCCATATCACCAAAATAAACACAGTTATAAGTTGAGAATAGATCATAGACTAAAACTTTTGTTTTAATCAAATACCTTCTGTTCCTGGAAACACTAATTGAGATCCAAAGTGCTTTTGAAGTAGCAGTTTCTGGGATCACAGGATCATGCTTATAATCTGTAGATATGTAGCTAAATTGAATTTAGAATCAGCTGCTTTGGAACTTTCTGCATGGAACATATTAAAAAGTCCATAATATATAGATAAGTGAAATAAGCATATGGAGCCTAGTGTCGGGAGAGTCAAAGCAGTTAGCCCTTAACATGTAGTATTTACTTCCATTTTTACTTATTTTCCCCTTTTCTCCATTGAACCTTGAATTTTTTTAAACTCCAATCTCCCTTATTTTCCACCCTAAAGCTCCTTCCTGGTGACATACTCATTTATTTGCTGCTTTGGCTTCAACTCCTTTCCTTTCTCTTCTCACTGTGTTAGCTTTCCTAAGTGTTCATCTCCCCAGGTGCTGGACAGAATGGTTGCCACTTTATCATTCCTTCCTTTTTTTTTTCTTTTTCTGATATTTCCCAATCATAATCCTCTTTAATTGATTTCAACCATATTACTAAACTCAAACTTCTAACTTCTACTTTTGGATCAAGGGACTGGCACTTGTCCCATGTTACCTAATGGGCAGTACCTTATGTTTGTTGTTTAAGGCACTACCTAAAGTGAATGACTTTAATCCACTGAACAAACTGATTCTCTTTCCTGGAAAGTTGAACTGGATAAGTAGGGTGGTAGTTAGAAATAATGAAGTGGAATAGAGAAAAGTCACACATTCCAACATAGCTGAGATGTATAAAGACAGAGTCCAAAGTGAAATCTATCAGCCTGCTGCTGCTGGTGTGTAGTAAGGTAACGCAGGTATCAGACTTTGGAGTTCTAGGTGACGTTGGACCACTCTAGCATGGTGTGGCTTGTTGTACTTCAATTTCAACTTGATTGCTATATTTTCCAAGCTTCCTGTGAGACTTGGTTGAGATATTTCTGTCTACAACCTTAGTGTAGACTTATTGTCATATATATATATATATATATATATATATATATATATACACTTAGTGTAGTACTTATTGTCACTTAGGAACCAAAAAAATGATACAGTACTTCTAACTCACCTGGTAATTGGTCCTTTCCACTTGATCTCTGGATATTCTGAATGGAGTAAAAAAACATGTATAAATTAACCCTGCCATTTGACAATCTATGACCTGAACTTGTCCTACTTATGTGTATTTTAGACTCTAATCAAGAGAAAAGAATCTTAAAACAGTAATAGATTATATCTAATGTTATAATATAATTTATCAACAAATATGTGCCATCATTTAAAATCCATAATCTGCATTTTTTGGGGGGTACTGGGGATTGAACCCAGGGGCATTCTACCTCTGAACTACACCCTTGGCCCTATTTTTATTCTTTATTTTAAAACAGGGTCTCACTAAGTTGCAAAGGGCCTCACTAAGTAGCTGAGGCTGGCTGCAAATCTCAGCCTCCCAAGTACTGGGATTACAATTGTACGCCACCACACCCGGCCATAATCTGCATTCTAAAGTTATTTTTGTTTGTTACAGAGAATATTTCCAGGGTGTGCAAGAAAAACGCTGACACATGCTTCTTTCTATAGCATTGAGGTTTGTGGTTCAGTAATATTATTTTTGAATTTTAGTTTTATCTGAAAGTTAAGCATGAAGATAAAGAAGTTAATGTATAAAGTTCTCTGCTTAATATAAAATGTGAAATAAAATTTGACTGTCAGATGATAATCTAAAATCTTAAACTACAGAAGGGCATCAGATTGTGAATAATCTGTCTAGACAAGTATAATTATAGAAAGGGAATATTACTTTTCTAGTGTTAAGTTTGAAGTTTGATAAGTAAAAATGAATACTATTTTATTAGTTAGCATTCTCACTGCTATAATCTAAAGACCTGTCCATGTAACTTAGAGGAAGGAAGATTTATTTGCTCACAGTTTTGGGTTCAGTCCACGTGAGGCCAGAGACCATGGATCTCGGGGCATGGTGGCAGGAACCAGAAAGAGGTAGAGCACAGGCTTCACTCTCACATTATGGAGACTGGAAACAAGAGGGAGCAGGGAAGGAGGAACCATATATAGACCCCAAAGCCAAAGCCCCAGGGACCCACCTTCTTCAGCCACACCCTACCAGCCTAAGCAACCACCCAGATAAATCCATTACAATGAATTTATCCACTGTCAAGATTAGAACTCTTATGACTTAACTATATCAACCTGGAATATTAATGAATGAGCTCTTTAGGGGACATTTTATATTTAACTATAACAATAATTTATTCAGATACAAATAACTGCACTATTTTAAGTAATATCTTTCACCAAAGATCATGCATTCACAACTGTATACTTACAGGTAGTGGATGTTCTTTCCTTACTTTGTTCCTTCCTTCCATTCTTCCTTCTTTCTTACCTTTTATTTTTGCAGGATTTTCAAAATATTGAATGATATTTTTTCTTTTAAGTATTCTAAGGATGAAACTCAAGAAAAAATGGTGAATTCTTAAATATTTAGTTTTTTAATGTGGAAAAAATAGACCTAACATAGGGTCTATCTTTTTAATAAATATTTAAGTGTAGAGTACAGTATTATTAATTAAAAGCACATAGTAGTACAGAAGGTCTCAAAAACTCTTTCAGCTTGTATAACAAAATTCAACATCCGTTGAACAACAACTCCCCATTACTCCTTCCTCACAGTCCCTGGCAATCACCATTCTACTTTCTGCTTTTATTATTTTGAATACTCTAGATAGTTCATATAAGTGGGATCATGCATTGTTTGTATTTTGTGGCCGGCTTATCTCACTTGGCATAATATCCTCAAAGTTCATCTATTTTTGTCATATATAGCAGGATTTCCTTCTTCAAGGCTGAATAATATGTATTTTCACCTATTGACATACTGTTGTATGTATACATCACATTTACTTTATCTGTTCATCTCTTGACAAACATTTAGGTTGTTTCCACATCTTGGTAATAATGAATATTGCTGCAATAAAAATGGGTGTGCAAATATCTCTTTGGGATCCTGATTTCAATACTTTTGAATATACACCCAAAAAGAAGGGTTGTTGAATTACATGGTGGTTCTATCTTTGTGTTTTTGAGGAAACTCCATATTGATTCCCAAAGTTGCTGCACCATTTTACCTTTCTACCAATAGCATACAAGCATTACAATTTCTTCACATCCTCACCAACACTTATATTTTACATTTTTGGTAACAACCATTCTTACTGGAATCTAAAGAAGTTGCTCTCATAAAAGTTGAGACTATAATGTTGGTTACCAGAGGCTGACAGACAAGTGTGGGAAGGAGAGATGAGGAGAGGTTTATCAATGTGTATGAAGTTACAGTTAGATAGAAGCAAGTGGTTGTGGTGTACCACTGCACAGTATGGTGACTACAGATGATAATAGTGTACTGTATATTAACTTTAAAAGGTAGAAGAAAGGATTTTGAATGTTTTTACTGTAAAAAATTATACATTTTTGAGACAATGGATAGATTTACTCTGATTTGAATATTATACAATGTTGCATGTCTTGAAACATAATGTTACCCCATATACATGTACATTTTTATGTATCAGTTAAAAATTATGATGGAAATTTTTAAGAAGATCTGGCCTACTAATGGAAATTTAGTACAAGGGGACATGAGCTAGAAAAAGAAAAATCTAATGAAATTTTCCTGAGCCTTCTATATTAAGGATGATTAAAATAAATAGACTATGTGTGAAATGATTATATGTAAACTGAGCCAGGAGAGTGATTAAAAACTGTTAAATGTATATTAGTATAGAATTTGACATTAATTTGATTAGAAAGATACCAAGGAGTGATATGGCTGTGTCGTACGATGGTTCCATTCCTAGTATCTTAAGAAACCTTCATATTGATCTCCATAGTGGCTGTACTAATTTATAATCCTACCAACAATGTATAGGAGTTCCTATTCCCCCATATCCTTGACAGCATTTTTTTTTTTTTGCGGTACCGGGGATTGAACGTAGGGGCATTCTACCTCTACGCTATGCCCCCGGCCCTATTTTTTATACTTTATTTTGAAACCGGGTCTCACGAAGTTGAGAAGGGCCTCACTAAGGAGAGAGAGAAAGAAACAGAGAGACAGAGAGACAGAGAGAGAGAGAGAGAGAGAGCTGAGGCTGGTCATGAACCTGGATCCTCTGGTCTCCGCCTCCCAAAGTACTGGGATTACAAGCGTGTGCCACCACGCCCAGCTCCTTGACAGCATTTATGATTGTATTCTTGATGATTGTCACTCTACCTGGAGTTAGATTGAATCTCAGCATAGTTTTGATTTTCATTTTCCTGATTGCTATTGATGTTAAACATTTTTATATATTTATTGGTCAATGTATTTCTTTCTTTTGAGAAATGTCTATTCAATTTATCATTTCTATTTTTCTAGTGTTAAGTCTTGTAAGTTCTTTATATATTCTTGATATTAGTCCTCTATCAGAGGAGTAGCTGGCAAAGGTTTTCTACTATTTTGTAGGCTTTCTCTTGAGACTCATGGTTGTTTCCTCTGCTGTACAGAAGCTTTTTAATTTGACAGCATCCAATTTATTGATTTTCAGTTTTATTTCCTGAGCTTTGGGGCTCTTGTTGAGAAAGTCTCTACCAGTGCCTATATGTTAGAGAGTGGGTACTATATTTTATCCCAATAATTGCAAAGTTTTTTGTCTAAATTCTAGGTCTCTGATCCATCTTGAGTTAAATTTTGTGCAGGGTGAGAGATAGGAGCCTAATTTCATTCATCCACATATAGATATCCAGTTTTCCCAATACCATTTTTTGAAAATGTTGTTTTTTTCCTGTATTTTTTTGGTACCTTTGTCAAAAATCAACTGGCTATCAGTGTGAGGATTTGTCTCTGTATCATATTGTTTTCTATTGGTCTATTTGTCTATTTTTATGTCAATACAATATTGTGCTTTTTTAAAAAAATAAAAATATACATTCCCAGTTTTCTTAGGAATCTCCATACTGATCTCCAAAGTGGTTGAACTAGTTTGCACTCCCACCAACAGTGCAGGAGAGTTCCTTTTTCCCCACATCCTTGCCAACATTTATTATTTTTTGACTTCTTAATGATTGCCATTCTGATTGGGGTTAGGTGAAATCTCAGAGTAGTTTTGATTTGCATTTCCCTGGTTGCTAAATGATGTTGAACATCTTTTCAAGTATCTGTTGGCCATTTGTATTTCTCCTTTGTGAAGTATCTGTTCAATTCAGTTTCCCATTTCTTAATAGGGTTGTTTGTTTTTTTAGTGTAAAGTCTTTAAAGTTCTTTGTATATCCTAGATATTAGTCCTCTGTCAGAGCTAGCAAATATCTTCTCCCATTCCATAGGCATTCTCTTTAGACTCTTGATGGTTTCCTTTGATGTGCAGAAACTTTAGTTTAATGCAATCCCAGTTATTAATTCTTGTTTTAGTTTTCTGGGCTTTGGAGGTCTTATTGAGGAAGTTTCTGCCTGTGTCTATATGTTGGAGTGTTGAACCTATGCCCTCCTCTAGTAATTTCATAGTCTCTGATCTAACTTCCAGGTCTTTGATCCATCTTGAATTGACTCTTGTGCAGGGTGAGAGGTAAGGATTTAGTTCCAGTTTTCTACATATAGATAACCAGTTTTCCCAACACCATTTGTTAAAGAGACTATAATGCACCAAAAAAAGCACATTAAAAATTTAAAAAAATTAAAAAAATAAAAATATGATTTAGCATTGCCTTGCTTAAACAAAGGTAATGGATGCCATTAGCTCTCAAGATAAAGTACAAATGATCAGCAGAAATCACAGTTTATGGTTTCTACTTGGTTATGAATCTTTTAAGGAGGCTTTTCTTGATTCCTAATACTAGACTAGATACATTCTTCTTTTGTTGTGAGCTTATATCTCCAAATTAATAGTCTAATTTTCATACTTCTGTATTCAATTTTAATTATCTAGTAATTTCTAAAGAATAGAAATCTTTGAAACCTGGGACTCAAGTTGTTTCATTCCTGAATTTACTGTTTATTTAGAACAATGCCTGAAACATGCTTTATACACAAAATTAATATCTTTAATAAATAAAAAATTAAGTACTTTTTCAAGTTAAATAAAGAAAGCATGGTTAGTGTCATGAGCAATGGCCACAAGGTCCTGAGAACAATAAGTCACATCCCATACAATTTATGTCTTTCCACAATGCCATAAGGTTTATTCAATACTCAAAGGTTAGAGCATGCAGGAACTTATCAGGAATTTTTCTAAGTAAAGTTAAGGTGCTGTGGGTGGCTGCTTTGCCAAAAGCCAATTAGCTATGAATGAGCCTCAAACAATACACTTCATGCTAGCAAATCTAACAATTTAAGTCACACAAGTATATTTGACAATATAGAAATCCTAAAATTAGAGCACTTCAAATACTTAGCAAATAAAATGCTACAAACAAGCAGAGGGAAAGGAAATAAAGAACCAAGTCCAGGAATGGAAGAAGAGACTCTGAAATTGGCCTGGGCACCGAGAATGCTGGAGTTGCATTGTTCCTCCATCAGCAAAAAGAATAGGACCCAAACAAATCCCTGGATCAGAGTAGTACACAGGGCAGACTCAGACTCGATGTGAGGCAGGAGCCTGGCTATATCCTTGAAGCTACTCTTGGCTAGAAGCCTAAAAATAATAGAGGAATGAAGCTATTTTGTAGGGCACTCTCAGATGTTAACAAGGACAGACAACTCACAAGATAAGGCACAGAACTGATAGAAAAAGAGAGAAACAATATATTAACTACTTGCTGTTCTGCTTCTGCATCTTGCTTATGCTAGGAAAAACATGTCTCCTGATTATCTCTCTCCTCCAAAATTAGGGGACCAAATGTATAAAGAACTGGCATGTTCTGAGTTTGAGGCTCAGACCTGATGCTTTGCTTACTGAGCCTTCACTGATGATTAAAGTAATGTTCTATCCAATTCTGGCCACTGTCTTTTGTCTCTGGGGACCTAGCTTCCTTCAACAGTCATGGCATAAGCACAGCTCAGCATGCTGCTCTTGGGAACATTTGCTCCTTTATAGGGTTTCTGTGGGTGCTCTCAAGTATCTTTGGCAGGCTTATCAAACCTTATCAAATGCTTGTCAGTTGCCACAAATGTATTACTGACATAAGTCCATTAGAGGTGAGAAGGCATTTTATTATTCAAGGGTCTGTTATCAACTTCGGCACAAGCACTTTGGTCTGGGCCATATGCTGACCCATCCAGACAAGTTATTTGAGTTTCTGAAGTTTTCTGAGCCAGATGCTGGCATGTCCAAACAACTTGTTTATGAGTTTCTGAATTTTTTTACATCCCATGCTCTATACAGTTAGGATATCAAATAATATATCTTAGTTTACCTTTGCTTTTCAAGTCAAAGACATCTGATTAATATAATTCTTCTACATTTTATAAGAAATTGATCATCATGTGGCAAAAAACTGTCAGAAACACAGTCTCAGAAATTAAAATTCTCCATGGATCTTGTCTTAATTCTAATGTTTTCTGAAATTATGTAACTATTATATTGCCAGTGAATTGAGATAATTCTGTAATCATAAGCTTATAGCCTGATGCATAAAGTTTAACTTTTTACTTCCCTAAGTGAAGGTGAAATTATTTGATTATATTTCATCTGAAATCTAAAATTAGCTCAATTCAACATGATCCCTTTAAAAAAATGGAAGGGATTAAAGATTGCAGAATAGAGGAAGGCAGTACATTTCCGCTGCTCAGATACTTGGAACTTAACTAGTAGGAAGACTGCTTCTTGACAAGAAAAGAAAACAGAATGCAACAGAAGTAAGACAGTTTAAACATGGTTGAGTTGGTTGAGTTGGAGATAGCACAGAGAGTAGAGGACTTAAAAAAAAAGCTCTACATGTCTCATCTGGTGAGTGGAGAGCACAGGCGGGTGCCATCTTGGCTAGCCTGCACTAGTGGCTTCCAGGACCCAGCAACTCTCAGAGACCAACCCAGCAAAGAAGAAGCTAAATCTTGCTGAGTTAGTGATTGCAGAGAACCAACACCAAAAGCAATCACATTCTTCTCCCCACACTTGAAATACCTCAAGACGGAACTCCCCAGGACGCCAACCAAACTGCTCAGTGAACTCCTCAGCTGCAGGTGAACTCAGTGGAACCAAGAAACTACAGGGAGTCCAGTGGCTATATCATGCTTTGTCAAGACCACTGTGAATCTCCAAACCACCCAGCCAACTCCAGCGGCTGCGTCTGAATCCTGGGGACTGAGAAACTACAGACCCTTTCCACAGGGACCTGAACAGTGCTCAACAGTCTGCGTTTATACCTTCCCAGTGTTCGCCTGCACAGCTGCAGGGACTTCCTTGGCATTATTGTCTCACATCATAAAGTAGTTCATACTGATAGTGACATACCTACACACAGCACTTGGTGAGTTTTCAGCAATTGTTCATTGTTAAAACTGATTTATTGTTTAATATGAACGATTTACAACTATAATCAGATATGCAATATAAAATATAGTGAGTAGAATTTTAGAAATATTCTGACCTAAGGTAGCTAATATTAACTAAATGTCTATGGGAAAAAAGAGTTTTTGGGTGGATATTCCTGGATAATTTTTGTTAAGAATTGTTTTTTAATGAATTGAATTTTACTTTTGGTAAGTGGGTAGAAAAACAAAGGGAATAAAATCATTTGAAATATGACTGAAAGTATCTCTTTGGGAACCAGAATTAATTTAATTCCAGATCATCTCTGGTAATCATCTTTGTCTGAGATCATTGTAGATTCACGTGTAGTTACACAAAATAATGCAGAGACAGTTCCTTTGTAAAGTTGTCCAGTTTCCCCTGGGCAAACATTTTGGGGAAACATTTTGCAAAACTACAAACAGTATCACAATGAGGAAACTGACACATCTACAGGGCCTTTAATTTTTATGAAAGCCTAAAATATGATTATTTTACTTGGCAATTTATTTTCCCTCTTCAATGTTTTCCAGCAATGGGACCAAGATTACAAATGAATATAAACAGTGCTTATAAAAGTAGGTGTAATTGATAATTTGTAATCACTTTATTCATTTGGAGAATATACTTAAATTACTTATATATTTATATTACCAGCTGCATAGCAAATATAAAAAGCAAAAGCAAGTGTCCTATCTCTGTATATGTGTGTCGTGTGTTAGTTTTAGTTTCTCAGGCCACATGAGGACTAAACATCTAGAGTAGAAGGTAGCAGCAGGGTATGTCCATCATACTCAAGGTCAAGGCATCATGCAACATATACAGTGTGTTGTTCAAGACACAGAGAAAGAAAGACTTGACCACTATGGAGATCCGTGTGGACATTCCTCAGAAAACTGGGAATGGATCCACCATATGATCCGGCTATACCACTACTGGTTATCATTTTAAAGGGATTGAAACCAGAGAACTACAGCAATTTATGCATAACCATGTTCATAGCAGCACAATTTGCAATAGCCAAAATATCGAACCAACCTGGGTGTCCATTAACAGATGAATGGATCACAAAACTATGGGAAATACACACAATGGAATTCTACTCAGCAATAAAGAACAGAATAATATAATTTACAAGAAAATGGAAGGGCCTGGAGAGCATTATGTTAAATGAGGTCAGCCAATCACAGAAAGAGAAGGGTCATATGTTTTCTCTAATATGCGCAAGCTAGGGAATAATGAGGATATAAAAGGGCCTCCAGACAGTAGTGGAGAAGCCTCAGTGGGGTCACGGAAGGGAAAGGGGAAGAATGAAGTTCATTAATGAAATTACTAGCATTGACCGTGTGTATACATGAGAATATACCAACGTCAACCTCAGTACTCTGTATTGGGCAGGGCGGGAGGGGGTGCACCAAGTGCTGTGTGCATGTATGTTATGGTCAACTTGAATCTCATTGTGATATGAGACTATAATGCACAAATAAAAGCACAAAAAAATTTTGACTGCAAGCCTAACCCCCTACACCTCTCCACCAGACATCAATTATAACTCCAGTGTAGGTAGATCAGAATATTCTCCTTGATAGTTGTGATGTTTGGGCTATTTCTTCACGTGTATTAAGACCATTTTAGAGTTTGAGATCTCAACCAACATCTCCCAAGCCTTTTTATATTTTGTTGGTATCTTTTATGTTTCTCAAGCGTTTTCCCTGCTTAAATGTGCAGTTACTGCCTTATTTTTATTTAAAATCCATTTATTTTTTCTTTTTTATTATAAGTTAAATTGTGCAAAATATATATTTACATATTTTTATTTTCTATTTAAATAACTTTGTCCCACTCCAATGATAATTACATTTTCAGCTTTGATAATTCTTCCTATATAACTTTTCCTTCACAATCAATTACAATACTTGGTCCAGACTATTCCTGACCAGAACCAAAGGATCTCAAAATAAGCCCTCAAGATATATTTTTTGCAACAACGTTGCTGGTAAATTTAGATAACTTTTTCAATAGACTTTCTACATAAATCTGATATTTAATAAATAATTTACCTTTTACTTTTGTCTAAGACCACTATGACACTTGTATTTTTCTCAGTTAGTAAGAAAGAAACCTGTACCATGACAAATGGCTTTGAACATTATCAGTCCTAAGACATTATCTTTCAGCAACATGGTTATTATTGACCATATGGTAACTATAGTTCTTAGCATCCTCTCAAACTTTAATATATTTTATTGCAAGAAATAAAAATCATGCAAAATTACAGGTTCACATTTTCCAAGTACAGGGTTAAATCTATTAAAATAGCAAAACATATTTTCTGCTTCATTTATTTTGCACAAAATGATGCCAATTTGTAAACTGTTACAGAGATATTTTGGGAATAACATTAATTATCTGTGTAATATTAATATTCATTAAATATCTATAAGAGAACAGAGAATTAAGATATTTTGTATTCAATAATAGAATGTCCTCTAATATCTAAGATTGAGGGGATCCTCAAAAAATGGGAAGTAGGCAGAAATTAGACAAAAGAAGGAAACCATAGAGCAAATATGTAACAGTGCTGTTGCTAACTTATATACAGCCCCTAATGATAAGAGTTGGTGGTATTAGGAAGAGTTAGAAGTTCTGGAAGCATCCAGGAGGGTGGAGGGATGGAAGTACCTGAGGAAAACCACCCACATTCATGGAAGCCTCCATGTTAAGCATCCTCCCTACACTCACATCTTGTACAAGGTAGAGGCAAATTGTATTTTCTGTTTGCAGAAAGGAGTAGTAAGTTTGGGAACTTAGACAAAAAAAAAAAGTACCCTCAACCCATGCTACCTCCAGACCAGAAGGCACAGCAGCCATCCAAAAAATAATAATAAATACAAAGGTGAACACAAAACCAGAAACTATTTGCAGAAATCCAATGCCCTGAAAGAAGTACAGAAATCTGATCATTGAAGTTAAAACTGAGAGAACAATAGCTAATGAAATTAAAAAACGGGAAACTTTAAAAAAAAGTTTAAAAAAAGGGTAATAAGTGTTCTCAGTACTACCATACACATGAAATTGTATCGTACATAAAAATAAAGTACCAGAGATAATGTAAATGAAATACTTTCTCAATGAGATTACACAAACAGGCAAAGAGCTCAAAATATGAGCCGAAACACAAACAGGAATAAGTGCTGGAAGGAATTAGTGAGACTGAATGATCCCATTGAAGAATTTTTCCAGAATGCAAAAATTGTATTCTAAAGGATAAAGGGAAAAGCATGGAGGATAAGTACAGAATTTTAAAAACCTGTCTAATGGAACAGAAAAAAAGAATATAAGAATAAAGCACACGTGTGTGCACGCACACATGCCTCATGCCACGTGCATCCAACACTGACATTCTGTAAAATTTCAAGGCACCAGAAATGTGCCCTGAAAATCCAACGCATTCTTCAGAAGAAACAGCGGGCCCTCCACAAAAGAACAAGAATCACCAGAATAGCTGGAAACATATTTGACAATATCATCTTGAGGGAGGTAATAAAAATCACGTGTTATTTCTGATTATTTAGAACCTAAGATTCTATGTTTAGTCAAATTAGGGTTCCTATATGGGCAGAGTCAGTAAATGTATTATGCATAGGAACTCAGAAATAATCTCTAGAGAGTATGACGCTAGTGCAAAGAAAATATGAATCTAAGAGAAAAAATTGGGAGTCATAATTATTTGAAAAATATTAGTAGACTTATGAGTGTGGATTAATAGGAGGTTCTAAATAATAGCAGTAAAGAACATGGACACTGAACTGGACTGATAACTGGAATCCTAACTTTACCACTAATTAGCTGTATGGCCTCTGACATGTTTCTTAACATCTTTCTGGCTCAATGTCTTTTTCTTTTGTAAAGTGGAAAAATGAATGTATTAAACTCATAAGAATATGTATTCATTTTATTTATTTATTTTTTGCAGTACTGCAAAAATTCTACCTCTGAGCTACATCCCCAGCTCTAACTTTTATTCTTTATTTTGAAACAGGATCTCACTAAGTTGCGGAGGGCCTCACTAAGTAGCTGAGGCTGGCCGCGAACCCAGATCCTCCTGTCCCAGCCTCCCAAATACTGGGATTACAAGCATGCACCACCACACCTGGATAAGAATATTTATTTTAAATAGTAAATAAATTAGTTAATTCCTGAGAACAATGCCCGGAAAATGATAAGCACTCAAAAATATTATGTATGATTATTTTTTGCAAAAAATAATGATAACTTTGAACTCAAATATATAAATATATGATATAAATTTCATAATATGTATAATTTTGGTATTTTAAAATAAAATATAAATTTAAGCAGCATTTTCTTTTTTTATTACATTTATTGGTGCATTGTAGTTATACATTTTGATCAGTGTCAGGGTATCAGAAGCATGCATGCACACATTGCTCATTTAGCCCTCCTTCAAATCCCATCCTATTCCCTCCCCCTTCCCTCCTTTCTGTGCTCAGCATAGTGATTGACTCTGATAAGTTTGTGTGTACACATCATGTGCATTAGTGTATTTCTCTCTTCCCCCCTCCTGTCTCCCTCAGTTAGGTCACCTTCTTTGCTCAACTAAAGTTTTCTCCTTCTCTGTCTGGGGTTCCCTTCTAAGTCCCATTCTCCCTAGCTTCCACATATTAGGGAGAACATCTGATTTTTCACTCTTTGTGACTGACTAATCTCACTTAGCATAATGTTCTCTAGTGCCCTCCATGTCCCTGCAAATGATGTAATTTTGTTCTTCTTAATGGCTGTGTAAAATTCCATTGTGTACATATCCCATAGTTTTGTGATCCATTCATCTCTTGATGGACACCTTGGCTGGTTCCAAAGTTTGGCAATTGTGAATTGTGCAGATATAAACATAGATACACATGCATTAGTATGGTAGTTTGGTTTCAGTCCTTTTGGTTATATCCCTAGAAGTGGTATTGCTGGGTCATATGGTAGGTTCATTCCCATTCTTTCTTTCTTTATTTATTTAATTTTATTTATTTATTTTTTTTTTGCGGTACCGGGGATTGAACCCAGGGGCATTCTACCTCCGCGCTACACCCCTGGCCCTATTTTTTATACTTTATTTTGAAACCAAGTCTCATGAAGTTTCGGAGGGCCTCACTAAGTAGCGAGAGAGAGGGAGAGAGAGACAGGGAGACAGAGAGACAGAGAGACAGAGAGAGACAGGGAGAGAGAGAGAGCTGAGGCTGGCCGCGAACGCGTATCCTCCGGTCTCAGCCTCCCAAGTACGGGGATTACAAGCGTGCACCACCACACCCGGCTTCATTCCCATTCTTCTGAGAATCCTCCACACTGTTTTCCAAAGTGGTTGCACTAATTTGTAATCCCACCAACAGTGTATTAGAGTTCCTACTTCTCCACATCCTCGCCAGCATTTGTTGTCATTTGTGTTTTTAATGATCATCATTTTAATAGGGGTTAGGTGAAATCTCAGGGTAGTTTTGATTTGCATCTCTCTGATTGCTAATGATGTTGAACATTTTTTCATACATTTATGGGCCATTTGTATTTCTTCTTCTGTGAAGTGTCTAGTTCACTTGCCCATTTTTTGACTGGATTATTTGTTTTTTTTAGTGGTGATTTTTTTAAGTTCTCTATATATTCTAGATACTAGTCCTCTATCAGAGGAGTAGCTGTCAAAAATCTCCTCCTATTCTGTTGGCTCTCTGTTGAGGTTCTTGATTGTTTCCTTTGCTACACAAAAGCTTTTCAGTTTAATGCAGTCCCATGTATTGATCCTCATTTTAGTTTCCTGTGCCTTTGAGGTCTTGTTGAGGAAGTCTTTACCTGTACCTATGTGTTGAAGTGTTGGGCATATGCCCTCTTCAAGTAGCTGCAAGGTTTCTGGTCTGATTTCTAGGTCTTTGATCCATCTTGAATTGACTCTTGTATAAGGTGAGAAGGTGGGGTTTATTTTTATTTTTCTTCATATGGTTAGCCAGTTTTGCCACCACCATTTGTTGAAGAGGCTATCTTTTTTCCAGTGGATGGTTTTAGCCCCTTTGTCAAAAATCAATTGACTGTAGGTGTGTAGGTTTGTTTCGGAGTTTTCAATTCTGCTCCATTGGTCTATGTGTCTGCTTTTGTGCCAATACCATGCTGTTTTTATTACTATGGCTTTAAGCATCATTTTCTAATTTTTTTAATCATGATATGATAGATGGCATAGATGTAAGTATGTGATAAAAACTTAGTCTTTGTTTTCAAAACAACAGAAACCAAATAAAATTTTGTTGTTTTACCTTGTCTGTCTCTAGAATCATCCCCTCCTTTAATACCCATTCATTAGCTGAGTATTTATAAGAATTATTTGGAGGAAATAAATAACTTTCTGGAAAACATATCAGATTTGTGTGTGTTGGGGAGGTTTATATAAAAAGTGTGTTCATTTGGGAAAGTTAATTTAGTTTTTGTTTCTTTTCTGAGTCACAATATTCAATTTATTAAAATAAACTAAAATTCTATCAAGGGAGTTGTGATTTTTTTCCATGATGTTGTTGGTACAAAACACTGAGACAACTAGAATTTTACCTTATACAACTTTAAAATTTATTTTCCTATAAGCTAAATTGCAGTCTTTAGCATGGAACAAAAACTCATTAATTTAACCCTTCTCTAATTTCTTAGAATATTCTACTGTTACTCTCTTACTAACTTCAGTAGGAAATTATATTGACTACCCATGCTATCTTTCCTTTGGTCAAGACATTTATCCTGTCTAAAAACTCATTTCCTTCCTAAAATGGTTATGCATATGTGTGTACATGTTAGACAGTTATAGAGAGTTAACCTTACATGAAAGAGCTCAGCTACTCTCTTCTTTAAGAAGGCTTACCACATTTCATGCTAGCTGGAATCAGAAGCAAATCTATGGATATTTTCTGAGGAGTGAGGAGAGGGATCAAGATCTATAAACTGAGCTCATTGCCTATAACTAACTTGTCCCCAAGCACTACTCAAGACTTCCTTCACCAGGTCAGTGGGGTGTCCTTCATAGAGATACTGCCTTAGAGGCTAGAGAGCATATGGAGAGACCCTTGTTCATCTACACATCCCTCTCATCCTCCCTTTATCACAGCGCTTTAGTCCTTAGCTCTTTCTCTTTCCTTACCTGCTCAGCCTCCACTTCTCTACTGGAAATGAAAAACTTCTCCCAGCAATTCATAATTGCCCAATCTATTCTTGGAACTTAAGAATGTTTATGGACTCAATTATGTGTTGAAAATATAGCCAGTCTCTTCTGTTTCTAGTTTCTGTTTGTTCCTTAGGGTCTTGAAATTATGCATTCAACACTGTAAGAGTTCATTTCTAATCACTGTTTTCAGTACCACATATGAGTTTAGTGTTTCCTCTGCATGAATAAAACACAGTATTTTAAATTTTACCTTATTCCTGATCTTGAGTTCCCTTATAAGTTCCTTTTTGGGTAAGCTTACAGTTTATAACTGCTGTGTTTAATCATTTCCCCCTTTTTCATTCTCAGGTTTCATGTCGCCTCAGATTTTGCTTTGGACAATGACATTTTTTATTCTTCTTTAGTTATTTTTCCATCTGGAGTTATTTATTGCTTTTATTTTCTCCTTTCATATGTCTTTTTATTTATATTTATTTTCCATTCAACCCTCTTGTATTATGTATTTAAAATCTGGTTTTCATTTTAGTACATTGGAGTTATTTATCAAAAATATGGTAAGTCAATCAGCTAGATTGGACTTGGTAGGCTGTTTAATATATTTTTAATGTATCTATAACAGTTCTTCTTTTCTGACATGATGAAAGAAAAAGAGTAAACTGTATACCTCCTATAACCCAAGAAGACAGAGCAATTTGCATTTTTCACACTGTACACCGAAAGTTTCTGTGGAGATTTGGAGGGGAGAAGCATTCCCTACCAACTGCCTCTGAGATGTCATATATCCTCAGAGCATCACGGGGCAGCTGAGACAGTTGTTCTAAATTTTAAATGGCAGTTTATAAGAGATTTTTTATGATCTGTATCTATACCATGGAAAAATTAGATTGGAAAACTCCAGGATTGGATGGTGTGAGGCTGGAGCTGATGGAGCAGAGCATCACGTTGCCCGGCTCTGTCTGTTGTTAGCTTGTTCTGGCTAAGTTGCATTTCTAAGATGCATGCCATGGAGCAACTCTCTCTAAGACAGAAAACATGTCAAAGAAGTTTAACTTCATCAGAATGAACACTGACATTGAAAGCTGATTTAGAAAATGATTCCCAATGCAAAAAAAAAAAAATCGGTGGGTGTTTCTTCAACAAAAATAAAACCCAAACTCAGAAGAGAAGCCCATAATTGCAAATCTATTGCATCAATTAAAACTGGAAACACTAGCTGACTCATGAAGTGATTATTTTATGCTGGCAATGGATCTGAAGTCTTTGTATGCATTTCAAACATTTGTCATGCTCTTCAGTTATTATCCTGTCAATGTACTCAGCACATTATAAACAAATGGGCGACAGGGAAGCAATTAGAAATTTAGTACATATAACTCTGTACTGTGCTTTATTTTCATTTTTTCTTTTATTTGTTTATATAGTAAAATAAGTGCACAGCCTCTCTAACGTCAATATACTCCATAAATGATGGTAAGTGACAGATTTCCATTTGCGGTAGTACTAATGTTATTGTTGTTTTTATTCTAACACATATTTTCCAATTCTTTTGACTCATGTGCTGATGGATATGTCTTATGGGCAGGCATTCACACTCCCTTACTCATTGTCAGGACAAATTGAGATAGAGACTTAACATCAGAGACTTAAGTAAGGAAAAGAGCATTATTTAATGAGAAAAATAGTCACAGAGAAGAAATATAAAAAATTAAGTGGTGAAACCCTCTGTCCAATTTCCTTATTCCTTATCCCTGGCTTCAAGGCAGGATAATTTGGGGTATATGTATTTCTCTCAAAGTTAATGTACTTAGGGTTTTAAGTGTCCTTACTGGCATCCTAATTCTATGTGCTGAGATGAAGTTTGGGTTGGCAGCACTGTACAGATTCCAAGCAGCATTGAACCAAGTAACTGGTCTGTTACTGCAAGTAGCTGGCCTGTCATCGCATTCCTTCTCCCTGGCTCTCTGTTTATGCCAGAGTGTGTGATTCTCCTTGTTCCAATTCTCTCAAGGCTGATGAATCAAACCAAGAAAATTATTCCTTATCATCATATTTTCCTTCAAGAAAGTATGAGAGAGCTTGAGCTTAGTGGTGGCATTTTGCTTAGAAGGATACATATTTTTAGCACCAAAGCTCAAAATAATCTGATACCAAGGTCACCATGATCAATTCAGTATTCTAAATGAACACCGAACAAATGTTAATCAGCAATGGAGCTGCAGATGAATTTTTTCTTTTAATTTTCCTTTATATTACATGATCATATTAAATACATATTATGGAGCAGAATAATAATTGTGAGACATTAGCTAGCATTTTTTCCTCCTTCTCTCACCTCTATCCACCACCCATACTTAGGCCATCATTAATTTAGGGAGAAGCTACCCTGTTAGTGTTAGTCAGTGTTGGAGAACAGTAACACAAAAGCCTTTGCTTCTAAGATGGAGAGCCTTATCTTTAGGAAGAGGCCCAAGATTTTTATTGTATAGTCACAGAGCCACTTTTTTTGACTTCCCTCTTTTTCAAGCACTCCTCTCCTCTTCACATAAAAAGTGTGTAATACTGGAAAAGAATGGAGATTATTGAAAGAAATGGAAGAGTAAATGAAGTGAATAAGATATAATCAATTTGCTCCCTCAACTATCACAGACCACCCAGCCAGGAAGGGCTCTCTGTATAGCTGATCCCCTATAAGTTTGGGCTCTTGGAGGAGAAAGGGCTCATTTCTCTCTCCCAGTATATGTCTCCAAGGAAGCTCATGATCCACTAAGAGAGAGAGGGCAGTCCCTGAGACACGAGTGTCAGGCAGATTAGCAATGGCGGCTTAACAGTGAGGCTAGAGGTTACCTGTGTGGCCATCATACCTCCTAAGTGAACTGGGAGATCACTTAAAAATGCCTAAGGTCTCCAGCAAAACATGTAGGTAAACAGAGAGCAGGCTGTGCATTGGCAAACAAGTGCTACAGCCCTTACAAAGTTGTCTCCAACAGCTATAGGAGTCCCTACCCTTTGCTCTCATTACATGATTTTTTTTCTACATCTTGCAGACAACCTACCATAATATGCATTTTATTATAGTTCTGTTCAAATTGGGCACCTGAAATAGATGTATAGAAATCATAGTAGGTACACAATATACATATTGAATTTAGTGGATTAGTTTTATAATCACATATTTTCCTTGCATAGATTATGAATTGTTATAAGGGCACCTACCATATTTTACGTTTCAGTCTCTCATACTAACTTACATATTCACATGGGACTGTGAAGATAAAGACAAAGAGACTGTTGGGTGGGAAGGAAGAGAGGAGGAGAAATTAGCATGTAAACTAGAGATGTATTGATTATGATTTTGACAAAATAACTGAGTCAGAACAGTGTTAGACATTATATGCACTGGCTATAGTGTCAGGTTGTCTGTAGTGACACGTGATATAATCATGCCACAATTTACTCATCAATTAAAATGGTGATAATAACAACATCTGCCTCCTATGATTGGTTTGAGAAATGAGATACTATTTCCTGCAGTAAGTAGCATGATGTCTGCCAAACACTAAACCCACATAGAATATTTGTTGAATAAACAAATTAGTGGCAATTGGAACAGCCAGCTTTAATTTGAAGGACATAGGGTTCTGGGTGAATAAGTATCAAGTGAAGCCCAAAGGAAGTAATCATCGTATTTCTTATTTTAGTAGCTAACTCACAGACAGGGGGAAGTTCTGATTTGTGAATCATTTTTTCACTGCCTCTCTGATTTAGAGCAATCCCAGAGAGGAGATGAAATAGAGTTCAACTGGTTTTGATGCTTTAAAAAAATGGTAGAATTTTTTTTATTTTTTTTTAGCTCAATGCAAGTAGAGTTCTGTACACATTATTAGAAGCAAAAATCATTGAAATGTGGTGATCAAACCCAAGGCCTTGCTCATGGAAGGTGTTCTAACCACTGAGGTTATACTCCTGCCCCTGAAACCATCTACGTTATTAGTCACATCTCCCCTCCTCTCTTCTCCAGCTACTCTGTCCTTTCTTTTTCCTTCATTCCTTTCCTTTTTTCTTTCTTTTCTTTTTCTTTCCTTCTATGATGTGTGTGCTTTCATTATTTCTACTCATCTGAGAGATAGAGAGCACATAATGATGTATGGGATACATTTAAAATCTACTAGGGAGACAGAACTGTACTATTATATACAGAGTTATGTGGAAATTATACAAAAAAAAAGTCATGAGACAGGCACCTAACTAAGACTGTGGAGTTTGCAAAAAGTTGTTTTGGCAGAGGTAGCATTTAAAGCAAGATCTACAAAATAAATACGGGCTAGTCAGAAAGAGTTTGTTAATTAAGATTCTTCCACTATGAAAATACATGTATAGCGTGGGAGATAAGAGACCTGAATGTAACAAAGATATTAGAACAGTCTAGAGTGGCTGGTGCCCACAGTACTCTGAAAAAAGCAATCTGGAAGGACCTCATCTGTGTCAGCCCATGACGGTGAAGGATTTAGTTTACCCCAAGGAGAGGTTAGATGATTAGATGGGCTCATACATCCAGGAGAGCAAGGATTCACGGATACCCCTGGCAAGGACAGCAAGAATGTGGGAAACGGTGGGTTGAGAAAACCACTTGCTGTTCAAAAGGGGATTTTCAGCAGTCCCTGGTATTGGAGTTTCCTTTCCAGATAGTTTGGCACTATTAATATTGAGTTATTTGAAAGCTGAACAAAAATTTTCAGGAATTTCAAAATAGCCAATTACTTGTAGATAATGAAGGAAGTCTGCAAATATTAAAGAGATAAAAGCTGTAAGGTATCAATTGAAACAATGCATTTTATAATTTTTTTAATTTAAACTGAACTGTGTATTGTTTTTGTTTTGTATTGTTTTGTATTGTTTGTGGTGCTGAGAATTAAACCGGGGGTGTTCTACCTCTGAGTGACATCACACAGCCCTTTTTACTTTGAAATAGGGTCTTGCTAAGTTAATGTGCTACTCTGCCCATCTGTGAACTTTTATTATTTGTGGCACTGGGGATTGAACCCAGAGGTGCTCAAACTCTGAGCTACACCCCAGCCCCCACCCTTCCTCCCTCCCTTTCTCCTCCTCCTCCTTCTCCTCCTCCTCCTCTTCCTCCTCCTCCTCCTCCTCCTTCTTCTTCTTCTTCTTTTCTCTCTCTCTCTCTCTCTCTCTCTCTTTTGAAACAGGGCCTCCTTAAGTTATGGTACACGGCTGGCCTTGAACCTGTGATCTACCTGTCTCAGCCTCCCAGGCTGTGTCTTACTTTTAATTCCTTAGACAGAGTCTCTTTGTCTCTTTTAGAGTTGAGAGGAACACTTCAATGAATCAAAGTAAAAATGAGCTATCACTAACCTGGTATGTAAACTTTCCATTAGGTAAATACTCTAATATTGTACTTCAGAAAATGAACTTTCTGACTACTGAGTTGCTTAAATTTAAAAAAAATATAAATATATTATATAAAATTACCATGCATTATTTCCTACATTACTCATGTTGATTGCAAATTCTTTTACAATTAAGAAATGGAAAATTTATTAATATCTTAGCATGATAAAGAGCTCTGAAAAGCATATTTAATTTTTTCTATTAAAATTAGTACATCCTTACTTTTATAATGAATATTTTTCTGTCTGCTATACTGCTTTTTAAAAGCTTTCATAAAAAGATAAATTCTTAATTCATTCAGACACTATTGTATCTTGAAAAATACAATTAGAGAATGGGCTAAAGAGGATTATTAAGCATTTAAATATTAGAAATGATTTCATTTCACATAATCTCTTTTCGATTGTTTTTTCCCCCTGCTTATTTTGTGTCCTCTATATTCTCATTTTCATCTTCTGAATAAGCACCTGTTTGTTTCTTGTGGGGTTGTTTGTTTTGGCTGTTTCCACATCAGGAAGCAAGGCTGGAGTAAACCCGATACTGCAACAATTTTCCTCATCAATTTTAGCTCCACCTTCTTCATAGTTATTGTTAATGCCTTACGGATTTCATCATTAATGAGTCTACTTCCTAGGTGTAGTTTTTGATGTTGCATTTTGTTACTTGCTGTGTTTCCCCAGGCATTTTCTAGAAAAGTTCTGGGTGGCTAGCCCAAAACACTTGCATTCCACGTCCTACTCTTAATGTTTATTGAAAACATATCCCCTTTCTAAAGTATTATGTTTTCACTGCTAAATTTTTAACCAGAATTTGTTCTTCTGTATTCTCAATACATTATCTCTTTATTTTGTTTTTGAGAATTTGTTCAAGGACCCCATGCTATTTTTCTCTCGTCACTCATGTTTTAATGAGAAGAGGTCAACCCAGGCCTCTTACTTCCAGGGAGCAGCACTGCTGCGTTCCCTTCCTACCCCCCTCTCTGCACCTGCATCCTTTTGAGTCCCTTCCTCAGATCTGATGCTGAAGCCTACTGATGTGCACAGAGTGAATCTACAAGGCCGAGGACGGTGTTTCTGTTCTTGCTGCCCAGTTCTCTCATTATGCTGAGGTGAATATATCCCTGGAAAATCTCATGCAAGCTGTGCCATTTCTGTTGACAGGAGTGTACAAAAAAACTGAAAGGCAGAACCCCTACTGCTCTTCCATTCTCTAGATCTTCATAATTATCTAGTTCACCTTTCAGTATGCAATGTACATTTCTGTTTGATGCAGCTGTTTAATCTGTGATACTACTGAGAAATAAAAATCTATAGTCATGGATTAAAAAGGTAACTAATTAGAGGGAGGGCATTGAAGCAGCCTTGATCATCCCACAGAGAAGCTCCTCTGCCCTGTAAATCTAATACAAGCAGGAGTTAGAGTGGACAGCAGGGAAGAGAAAAATTGCTTACAGTTTTCCCCATGTCTGTGGACCATGATTCTTTCTCATTCAGACACACTCATATCCACAGGGAAATTGCCAGTTTAAGGCATTTCAAAATTTTACATTTGTTTAAATATTTTTATTGTGTTCAGATTAGACATCATCATCTTTACCTAAAATTGATCTCAAATAGCGTTCACTGTGTTTTCATTTTAAGATACTGTAAAAATGACTCTTTCTGAGTCAACTACTGGTAATCTTAGACACCCTTATGATTATATTACTTACTAGAAGCTAACTCCAAAAAATATATACTCAAGACTTTTTATTTGAGGTCTTCCAGTTGAAGGCTGCCTCTATGATGTCTATGTACTAGTTAAGAGTGACTCTAGATCCACAGATATTGTGTGCAAATTCTCCAGCTATCTCTTTTGCAAGCCTGCTCGCCTTATCTAAACTTTACATGTTTCTGTTTTGTTTGTTTGCTCCTTTGTTTTTTCCCTTCTGTACCATGAGAATGCTAATAATAAGCTTCCCATAATATTAAGTGTGATAATGTTGCAACATATGTTATAGATAACAAGCTTTCAATACATCTTTAGGTTATATTAGTTATTATGCTTCCCAAATACCTACTCTGTTTAATTATGTATCATTTTCTTTCTATCCAAAATATGCTAAGTGTATATTTTGACTGCCCTTTTCACTGGGTAAACATACTTGCTGTATGACTTGATAAAGTACACACAGCTATGGTTATGACATTAACTAAGAGTTAATCATGTAGATCTATTTGAAACATTGTCAGTGTGGTAAGACTAATTAATTTCTTTATGACTACTCTTTTGTAGTCATTGCACATTTTATATACATTTAATATTGAAATGCTTCTCTATTTTATTGCAAGATCTCTAAAAATAGTGCACTTGCATTATAGAAGCTGGGTTGAATTCAGGAAAATGGGTAACAGAAGTTTACTTGCAACACTGCCCAGACAAGTAAAAACTTTCATATACTATTGTCTTGAATGTCACAAGAACTCGGTGAGCCAAGAAATTTGCTTTGTTCAGGTTCACAAAAATAGTAAGTGATGAAACTAGGATTTGGACACCGATATGTTTGTCTCTGAGCTAATACTATTGCTCCTATGTCATGAGCCTTCCCTCCAATTTAAAAATACTCACTGCCCTTCAATGCTGGATGGTACTTGAAAATATTGACAGTAAGTAAATGTCATAGTTCTTTCCTGGTTGCTACATGCTTCAGAATGACATAGAACGATAAATGTACTTCTTGTTTCTTAATTTTGACGTGTCTTATACAATTACTATAAATAGTAATACTATACCCAAGCGACTTAAAAAGCATTGGTATTTCCTATTTAAATCATGGTGGTCAGTGTGTGAGTGTGTGTGTGTATGTGTGTGTGTGTGTGTGTGTGTGTGTGTGTGTGTGTGTGTGTAGAAAGGAAGGCATATATGCAAATATGAATGGTCAATTTATGTAATGTAGCTCATGAAAAATTACTGAGAATTTCTTTCACTTGTTTAGACAGCCAAGAAAAGACACCAGGGGGTTCCTTGGTGAAAGACCCGTCATCAACCTGCAGTGGTATTGGAGGATCAGGAAACACAGGAAGTGAATAGAAAACTCGACTTGGTGAGTGGCTGTCATTTCCTGTTAAATGTCATCTAGAATACAATATAGAAGTGAATACTCTATCATGTGCCCAATAAACAACTATTTTACATGAAAAATAATGCACTTCATATTTTAACTTGCTTTTTTTTCATATAGTCAAGTTTGATTGGTCACCTATGGTTCATGTCTTTGTAAAAGAAGTCCTTCAATTTAGGACTTGATAGCAGTAGTGTCATAAACTTCTAAAAGAGTTGGCATTTGAAAGATCAGGCAGCAACTTCAAGTGTAAAAGAATTGAAGGTACATGTGAAGATGGCATGTGATGAAAGAGGGTGAACAGTGAAGATGGGGCAGTGCATGTCTAGTGATCGTATCTACTCTAGTACTCTAATAAGAGCAACATTTATTGAGCTTGTACAATGTTTCTACTACTACTATTACTGGTGCTTCCTATATCTTATCTTTAATATTATCTCAAAAATATCCAATAAGGCTGTCTTTTCTCCAGCATATGTTTTTGGCACCTTGGTCGAAAATCAATTGGCTATAAGTGTGTGGATTTGTTTCTGTATCTTCTATTCTGTTCCATTGGTCTATGTGTCTAGTTTTCTGCCAATATCATGCAGTTTTTGTTAAGGTAGCTGTGTAGTGTAATTTGAAGTCAGGTATTATGATGCCTACTGCATGGTTTTTATTGCAGAGAATTGCTTTGGCTATTCTGGGTCTTTTGTTTTCCATATGAAATTTAGGACTGATTTTTCTAGATCCATGAAGAATGACATTGGTATTTTGATAGGGATTGCATTGAATCTGTAGATCGTTTTTGGTAGAATGGCCATTTTGATAATATTTATACTATCTATCCAAGAGCATAGGGGATCTTTCCATCTTCTTCAATTTCTTTCTTTAGTGTTTTATAATTTTCATTGTAGAGGTCATTTACCTTCTTGGTTAGATTTATTCCTAGGTATTTTATTGTTTTTGAGATGATTGTGAATGGAACCTTTTCAACAAATGGTGTTGGGAAGACTGGTTATCCATTTGTAGAAAAATGGAATTAAATCCCTGCCTCTCACCCTGCACAAGAGTCAACTCAAGATCGATTAAAGACCTGAAAGTTAGACCAGAGACTTTGAAATTGCTAGAGGAGGGCATAGGTCCAACACTCTAACATATAAGCACCAGTAGAAACTTCTTCAATAAGACCTCCAAAGCTAAGGAAATTAAAACAAGGATTAATAAATGGGATGGAATTAAACAAAAAAGTTTCTGTTCATTAAAGGAAACCATCGAGCCGGGCATGGTGGCGCACGCTTGTAATCCCAGTACTTTGGGAGGCAGAGACTGGAGGATCTGGGTTCGCGGCCAGCCTCAGCTCTCTCTCTCTCTCTCTCTCTCTCTCTCTCCCTGTCTCTCTCTCTCTCTCTCTCTTTCTCTCTCTCTCTCTACTTAGTGAGGCCCTC
>PVJS01020342.1:0-19978 GCA_004027185.1 Glis glis
CCAACTTAGTGAGACCCTATTTTTTATTCTTTATTTTGAAACAGGGTCTCACTAAGTTGGGGAGGGCCTCACTAAGTACCTGAGGCTGGCCGCGAACCCGGATGCTCCAGTCTCAGCCTCCCAAATACTGGGATTACAAGCGTGTGCCACCACGCCTGGCTTGTTTTTGTTATTCTAATAGACATGTTGTGACATCTCACTTTATTTTAGTTTGCTATTCCCTTAATGATGGATGATGGTGAATATCTCTTCACATGCTTATTTGTCCCTCTGTATATTTGCCCATATCTCTTTCCTATTTTTAAATTGGGTTGTTCATTTTCTCATTTCTGAGTTTTATGTATTCTTTGTATACTGTGGATAAAAAGGCAAGTATCAGATCTGTCGTTTGTAAATATTCTCTCCAGTCTGTGACCCGTTTCTTATTCTGACAAGTGCACCTCTTGTTTGTTTTCCTTGCTATGTCATATCTCTGTCACTATTTAGATATCCTTCTCCTTCAAGCATATTGACTGCTGAATTAATATTGATTTTTAGAGGAACACAAAAGAACTTCGTTAGAAGTTCAAATGTTCTTTAACATAAAATTTTTACTATGAATTGTGTAGGTGACAAGCAACCAAATGTAAAAGTAAAAGAGTCACACTGTGATGGTTTCTGGGTGGTCAGATAAGCTTTATATGCTAGCCAGTGACACTTGGATACACCAGTCTCAGAGAAGATTCAAATGGTTTCTTCAATAAATGTCAAAGGGCCCCATATAATTGACTTTCTGGCTTGCTTGTGAGTAGCTAAAACGTGGAATGTTAGATGCCAAATGGTGAGAGAACATGATATTTAAAATACAGTCATGATCAGTGTGGAGTTTTCTCAAAAGACCGGGAATGAAATGACCATTTGACCCAGCTGTACCACTGCTTGGTATCTTCTCAAAGGGATTGAAACTAGACTATCATAGTAATGCATGCATGTCTCTTTTTATAGCAGCACAATTCACAATAGCCAAATTATGAAACCAGCCTAGGTGTCCATCAACAATGAATGGCTTATAAAATTATGGGATATACACACAATGGAATTCTACTCCACCATAAACAAGAATAAAATTAAGTTATTTGTAGGAAAATGAATGGAACTAGAGAATATTACGTTAAGTGAGATTAGCCAGTCACAAAAAATGAAGGGTCTTATGTTTTCCCTAATATGTGGAAGCTAGGGAGAGACTGGGATACCAAAGGGACTATAGACAAAGGAGGAGAAACCCCAGTGGAGTGATGGAGGGGTCTAAGGGAGGGAAGCAGATGGGGGGAGAGAGATCTGATGAAGGAAACACTTTAATTGACATAATGTACACATACAAATTATCAATGCCAATCTCAATATTGTGTGTGGTGAAGGGGAGGGAAGGAGGTGGGAGCCGGGGGGAAGTTCACCAAGTGCAATGTGCATGCACGTCTCTATCAATCTGAACTTCATCATGATGTATGATTACAATGCACCAATAAAAATTAAAAACCAAACCAAAATAAATAAATAAATAAAATATAGTCACATGAATTTATTTAACCACATTTGCAGTGTCTGATTTCCTTCCCAATGTTTTACAACCTGGAGTTTGTGCAACTTTAGGGGTGCACAGATGCATTAGCAATGCTTCTCAAACTATTCATTTGGAAGGACTATTATATTTTCCGGTTGTTGTGGATTGATCCAATGGCCTTGTACACATCTCTCCTTTATTAATATGGTTTCATATACATATGCACATGATATAGGTCAGCAGAACATTCACAGCTTTGCAAAGCATTTTATTGTCTATTTCCTGCTGTCTATAATATTGGCAGAGAGAGTGCTATTGGAATCAGTTCCCTTATTTTAATGGGAAGAAATGACACCCAAGCTGGTGGACACAAACTTAGCTCTAAACCTCCAGACTGAAGGTCTGGCCTATGCTTATCAAAGAAAATAATAATAGTAACTAGAAAGATTTGAACCTAGGAACAAAATATCTGTGTGACCCACTAGTGTTATGCTTTATATACACAACCAAAAGGTCCCTAGTCTGACCATTGAGGACTGACCTGAGCCACCATGATATAAAGTCAAAATCTCTCGTCCAATATCCCGATCTAGTATCCCTTCAAATAAAAAGAAGTTAGTTAACTCTGAAGTCACTGCACACGTACTTTCTGTGAGCTTTCTTTGCACTCTCTTCTAATATTTTAGCTGCATTCACTTATCAGAGTAAACATTGTTATGGTCAGATATAGAATGTCCCCTGAAGAGCTCAGGGTTGATATAGTTAAGTCATGAGGGTTGTACCCTCATCAGTAGATAAATCGAGTGTAATGAATTTATCTGGGAGGTATCCTAGGCTGGTGGGGTGTGGCTGGAGAAGGTGGGTCCCTGGGGGTGTGGCCTTAGGGACTGTGCTTGTGTCTTTGAATTCTCTTGCTTGCTCTCTCTTGTTTCTGGCCTTCATGATGTGAGAGCAGAGCCTTATTCTTTCCCTTTCTCTGCTTCCTGCCACCATGCCCTGAACTTTAGACCCCAGCCTGACAAGGACTGAAACCAGAATCTTCAAAAAACTGTGAGTAAATAAATCTTCCTTCCTCTAAGTTGTGTGGTCAGTCATTTGGGTTATATCAGTGAGAATGTTGACTGAGACAAACATGCACAGGAAAAAGAAAATTAGCTGACTGTTTTAGCATAATTGGACAAGATTTTGAATCAATTCTAGTTCTTGAGACCTGATCACCCTGGCCAATCAGAAAGAGTAGAGCCTTTTGAAGTGAGTTGATACATGTATTTTTTTTTTTTTTTTTTTTGCGGTACCGGGGATTGAACCCAGGGGCGTTCTACCTCCGCGCTACACCCCCGGCCCTATTTTTTATACTTTATTTTGAAACCGGGTCTCATGAAGTTGCAAAGTTGCGGAGGGCCTCACTAAGTAGAGACAGAGAGACAGAGAGAGAGAGCGAGCTGAGGCTGACCGTGAACCCGGATCCTCCAGTCTCCGCCTCCCAAAGTACTGGGATTACAAGCGTGGAAGTTTAAGTTTAAGTTGGTTTTTGTTGTTTAATCAAGACATTTAAATAGGAAACGTACACATGATCTCAATCCTTAAAAATACCAAGAGTTTGGAATTATTATTTTCATTTTACATGTTAAGAAACAGGTTCAGAAAGGTTAAAATATTGCAAAATATTACAGAGGAATAAGCAATTTATCTAGAGTTGGAAACATCAGATGTTTAATGTCAAAGCTCATTATCTTGATGCTCAGACAATATTACTTTAAAATTGGGGGGTTCACCACATAATCAGGTCTATTCTTTTCTGTAAAATAGGAAATGGGGTCATTTCCTGAGAGTGGTGGGGATAGTATTAGATGGGAGAATGATAGTTAATATAGCTATGTTCTGCTAAAAGATATTTTGGTCAATGACAGACTATGTATATGAGAGTGGTCCCATAAGATTACAGTGGAGCAAAAAACATTCTTAACATCCTAGTGTCCCAGCACAATGCATTCCTCACATCTCTGTGGCAATGCTGGTGTGAATGTACCTACTGTGCTGCCAGTGGTATAAAAATATAGCAATATAGCACATGTAACTATATACAGTACATACTACTTTGTGTGTGTGTGTGTGTGTGTGTGTGTGTGTGTGTGTGTGTGCATGTGTGTGTTACTGGGGATTGAACCGGGGGGCATTCTACCTCTAAACTATACTCCCAGCCCTATTTTATTTTTAAAGCAGAGTTTCTCTAGGTTGCTGAGAGTCTCACTACATTGTCTCAGCCTCCCAAGTATAGGGATTACAGGTGTGTACTTCCACACCCAGCGACATACTACTGTTAATGATAATAAATGACTATGTTACTGGTTTATGCCTTTACTGAATTATGGTCTTTATGCTCTTCATTTTTATTTTTAGAGTGTATTCCTTCTACTTATATAAAAAAGTTTACTGTAGGACAGTATGCAGTGTTTCACTGGTAGCGGTCACATACATCTCAAGCTTCAAGTGTCTCCTATTCTCACAAAGAGGCCACACCCAGTGATTGACTTATATCATCTTGGTTTGTATCAGCACTATGTCATTCTATGGTGGTTCACATAATGACAAAAATCACATCACTAAATGGCATATTTCTCAATATTTCTGCATTACTACATGATATCTGACCCTATCTGAAATAAAAGTGGAGAGTCGTGTGACTCAAAGCATGGTTATCAGTCTCATACCGTCGCCACCCCTTGTAAGAGCTAGACAGGAATGCAGAGCTCAGGTCCCATCCAGACTTACTGAATACCATCTGTACTTTTCAATATTCTCAGGTGATTTGAAAGTACACTGAAGTTTGAGAAACACTGGGTCAAGCAGAGTCCAGGAGTATTAAAGGGCCAGTTAAAATGGAGACTAAGCATTTATAAGCTTAATTATTAATGTTCAGCAAATGCTGATTGTTGCCAATCCAGAAGCTGCTCCACACGTGATGACAAAAAATAGCTCCTAATAAAATGTCAGATCCTGGCTTTCTCAGCTGCCCTTGGATTGGTAGCCAGGGCTTATGACCCAAATATGGCCAATGACACCTTAGAGGAAATGCACTGAGAAGACCTGTGGAGACACTTTTACTTCATTCAAATGGATGAATAGGAGCACAGTTTTCCCCACCCCCATCCTTGTGAATTCAACCACCATGGATCAAACATAGTTGAAAGCAATTCCAGAAGTTTCCAAAAAGCAAAACTTGAATTTGCCATGCACTGTATACTTTGCTGAATCCATACGAATGAAATGAAATGATGTATAGGCAAACCCTGCTTTTTCACACACCCTAGGTCTCTCCCCAGCACTCATTGAGCACTGTTCGCATTGAATCTCATTTGTGTGCTATATAATTATGTCTGTTATGGTTGCTCCTGGGCTGAACATGTACAGACCTTTTTATTTTCATCATTCTTGAAATAATACAATACAACAACTATTTACATAGCATTTAAGTTAGAGTTAGATATTATAAGTGTTCTAGAGATGATTTAAAGTATATAAGAGGATGGGCATAAATTATATATGAATACTACAGCATTTTATATAAGGGACTTGAGCATCCACAGCTTTTGGTATTTGTGGTGGTCCTAGAACCAATATCCCTGGGATACTAAGGGACAACTGCCAACTCCTGTCTTTCTGTCTGGATATTGTCCTATCTGCTTGTGATACATAGAATAGTAGTAGTCATTTCACAATTTGGGAGTCATGAGCCAAAGATCAGGCCAGGATGACATTCTGGTGAATCAATCCTAGAAGCACCCTTCCTTTGGATTTCTTATTTATATGAGATGATAAACATCCTTATTGTTAAGTCATTTTCATTTGTTTTTCCACTACTTGAAGTTAAGAGTATCCTAAGTGAAAGAAAGTGGTTTTGCGGGTTTTCTCCTGAAATCCTCAGAACATTAGATTAAGATGAAATGAGGCAAATTACAGAATTACTGGTTGAAATTTTGTAGGGTGACTGTGCCTGAATAAAAACACTTGAAGGTTTAGACAAGTGTTTCCCTATAAATCCACATCATGGTGTTGAGACTGGGTAGGGAACATGACAACAGCTAGGATGGTGTTGATAGAATGACCAAAGGCAGAAGGTCAACATTTGATGAGACTAAACCATTGTCACACTGGGGAGTGAGAGGAAGACGTTGTGCTCAGAAAGAGGATATTCAGATTTTAGGTTTAAGGGGTGAAACAATTCCTGTTGCTGCCCTCAATGTGGGTGGATGAAGAGGAATAACTGTGAATACCATGTGGATCAGGAAGTCAAAGAAGTATAAAACTAGCCTGTTGGATGAGTCAGCCACATGGATATTGGAAACACTTGAAAGCATGATAGATCTTCAGGTAGAATTTGAAGGACTGTGGGATTTGATGACTGTGGGACATAAACAGGACAGTAGAGAGCAACAGAATTGAAAAAGGCTTGATAGAGGAGGCACTTGGACCTCATACTGAAGTGGGAATTCTCTTTGTGGAGAAATGTAATGGTACTCATGGTTGGCAGAGGAAATACTACGTGCAACGCAGATAGACAGGAAAAAGCACTCAGTGAATGGGGAGTAGCTTCATGCTGCTAGAGCAGAGGAAAGAAATACAGATTTGAACCAGCTTATAAAGGGTTTTATGTATTATAACAAGGAGTTTGGACAAAATAAGGGTGACTTGAACACAAGTACCGATACTGTGACTATTGATCTGATAGTCACTACCAAGTAACTACCGAGCATGTGGTCTATACAACATGGATACTCTGGATAGAGGGATGATTCACATCCTAGGTGGGAAGAATAAGATGACTTGGGTGGGATTTCAGTATGAAAATCAAAGTGGTCTATACTTTAAAATTTATGAATTGCTTATTTCTAGAATTTTCCATTTATGTAATATTATTGGGCCACAGTTGACCAAGGGTAACTGAAACCAGGGAAAGTGAGACCACAGGTAAGGGTGAGGGGGTACTACTATAAATCTTCTAAGATTCAGAACTATCTTCTCCAAGACCTGAGAGACATCTCCTTATAATGCAAGTATTCAGAGAAGCAACTCTCTTTCCTCCCAGCTTGTGAGAGGATAAGGGCCTAACTTTGGTTAGTGCCTGCTTTAATTTGCCTCTTTGCTTCCTGTCATAAATATTCAGAAATTTGTTTCTCCTCTAGATCAGTGCTAATTCACAAGCCCGGATGGCCTGGTCATAGTAAGCAACCCCCCTTTCTGCTTTTGTAACTTTCCACTTCCCTGGCTCTACTCAAGTTCCTGTCATTGCCTCTTGCTTTTCCCCCATCCTCCCTTCAACATGCTTGGTCATCTCTGCACAATTCGAAGTTGAGTAGATACACATCCATATACGGAAGATTGAAACTTTATGCCTCCCAAATAATCAACTCAAAATGGATCAAAGACCTAAATATAAACCTCCAGACTATAAAACGCTAGAAGAACCATCGGGGAAACACTTTAAAGACATTGAAACAGGCAATGATTTTCTGGATAGGAGCCCAAAACACAGAAAACAAAAGCAAAAATTGACAGAACAAACAAAAACAATAACAACAAAACTTCTGTACAGCAATCAACAGGGTGAAGAGACAACCTACACAATGGGAGGAGTTACTTGCCAGCTCTTCATATGACAGAGGGTTAATATCTAGTAAATATAAAGAACTCAATAAACTTAGCAACAAAAACCAAGTAATCCAATTAAAAAGGGGAAAATGAGCCAGATGTGATGGCCCACTCCTATAATCCCAGTAGTTGGGAGGCTGAGACAGGAGGATCACAGGTTTGAAACCAGTCTCAAAAACTTAGTGAGACTCTCAGCAACCTAGGAAGACCCTGTTTCAAAATACAAAGGACTGGAGGTATAGCTCAGAGGTAGAACACCCCTGGGTTCAGTCCCCAGTACCCCCCTCCACATACACGTGCACACACACACACACACACACACACACACACACAAAAGAAAAATCATCTAAAGAGATAATGCTCAAAAGAAGAAATACAAATAGCCAAAAATATATGAAAAATGCTCAGTATTATTAGCTATGAAGGAAATGCAAATCAAAACTACAATGAGATACCATGCCACCCCAGCTAGGATGGCTGTTATCAAAAGAACCAACAATAACAAATGCTGGTGAGGATGTGCACAAAAAAGCAACCCCTATACACTGTGGGTTGGAATGTAAATTAGTACAACCACTGTGGAAAACAATGTGGAGGTTCCTGGAAAAACCGAAAACACAACTGCCATATGATCCAGCTATCGGATTCCTGGGTATATATCTGAAGGTAATGAAACCAGCACATACCTGGGAAACCTACACTCCAGGTTTACTGAGGCACCATTCACAATGGCTCAGACATGAACTAGGTGCACACCAACAGAAAAATGGGTAAAGAAAATACGGGCCGGGCGTGGTGGCGCACGCTTGTAATCCCAGTACTTTGGGAGGCGGAGACCGGAGGATCCGGGTTCATGGCCAGCCTCAGCTCTCTCTCTCTCTCTCTCTCCCTGTCTGCCTCTCTCTCTTTCTCTACCTAGTGAGGCCCTCTGCAACTTCGTGAGACCCGGTTTCAAAATAAAGTATAAAAAATAGGGCCAGAGGTGTGGCTCGGAGGTAGAACGCCCTTGGGTTCAATCCCCAGTACCGCAAAAAAAGAAAATATGATATGTATTCACAGTGGAGTAGCATTCAACCAAAATGAAGAATAAAATCCTGTTGCTTGCAGCAAAATGAATGGAACTAGAAGACGTTATGTTAAATGAAACACACCAGACACAGAAAGACAAATACTGCATGTTCTTTCTCATATGTGGAAAGTAAAATAGGTGATTTGAAAGTAGAAGAGTGATTACTAGAGACTGGGAAGGGTGCTCAGGTGGTTATATTTGATCAATGCATACTGTGTGCATATTTGGAAATATTATACTGAATCCCACTAATATGCACAATTAATGCGTGTAATAAAAATAAAGTAAAATGTAAAAACATAATAAAACATAAAGAAATTTGAGTACAGTTCACAATGGGCCCTTTCCCCCTGCTGTAATAGTTATGAATTAACATCTACCCTCACTGCTCTTGCCAATGTCTGACTTTCTCTGTGACAGTGGCAGAGGTCATATCTGCCCATACCCCAAAGCAAGTTAAGGGAGGTAAAGAAACATGACAGGGTAGAGAGCAAATAGATGGACAAACCAACGATAGCACACAGGACTTTCAAATAAAAACAAGCACTAAAGATTTCGGAAAAGTGGTCTTCCTATTAAAGAGGGTTTGGGCACAGAGAATATAAATAGAAGAAATAAAGGTAAATACTGCTTTCTTAATAATAGAAGAGCAAGCAGAGAATCTCCTCAAACGTTCTAAGTCCATCAATTTAAAAATGTATAAGCCGGGCGTGGTGGCGCATGCTTGTAATCCCAGTACTTTGGGAGGCAGAGACCAGAGGATCTGGGTTCGCGGCCAGCCTCAGCTCTCGCTCTCTCTCTACCTAGTGAGGCCCTCCGCAACTTCGTGAGACCCGGTTTCAAAATAAAGTATAAAAAAATAGGGCCGGGGGTGTAGCACGGAGGTAGAACGCCCCTGGGTTCAATCCCCGGTACCGCAAAAAAAAATGTATAAACTTTAATATCAGAAATATGTTGCTGGTTTTCATTCTTAACTGGTGAGCAATGTGCCAATGTTCTTTAAATGGAGCCAATTAGTTGTCCTGCCTCATTATCACTAAACATGTGCATTTGATAGCGAAAACTGAGAAAGTCGTAAAAATCTCTGGCAAACCAGAAGACTAAATAAACATCTGAGATGTCCTACCTTCTGCAAATTCTGTGAAAATATTTCCAGATTTTATTTTATAAAAGTCAAGAAAAAAAAAAAACACATGTGATTGCAACTTGATGTACCTGGTCAGACCTTTTGCAGTCATGTTTTAAGGGCATGTTGAAAAAGATAACATGAACTACTTAAGACAGTACTGTAGCTGATGAAATTGTTCAGCCATTTACATTTTAGGCTAACTTTGCTCCCGCTCCAGCAGAAAGTCCAGAATGTTCTGTTTGGATGACATTCACAGCCCAGTGTCAAGAAACAGACTCAGAAAATTAAATTCCAGGCAAGCGTGTGTTCCCTTGTGCTCTGTGAGATTTGACTGGAAGGGACAGTAACTCTGCAATGTAGTGATGAAATCAAAGTGACGTAAAGTAATGTATCTCACTTGAAATCCAATGTGCTTAATATCTTCATTAATTAGTTGCAGGGAGGAGGACCTAGGTCCTCACAGTAAGTGGAGGATTGGATTGATGATAAGTGGTTAATGGGAACTAGCCTGGTGAAAGGTTTGGAATTATGTTGTTTACCATATTAAATGATCACCTACTATGTAGAAAGTTTATTTGTATTTTGAAGATGGAAGCATCAAGGGGAAAGAAAGAGAAAGGAAATAAAACATAAGGTCTTTCTGCTCCATGAATTTAATTGGTAAAAAATGTCCACAAACTGATATTAAACACTTATTCGCTCCATGTTAATTACGGCATGCTTGTTTTTGCTACAATATCATATTGAGCAGAGACTAGAAAAAGGAAGAGGATGAGGCTTGCCCTTTAGGGAGAAGGATTTGATTTCAGAATTATTTGAACAAATTGGAGACTTGTGCCAATTTGGATACTGCCAAAATAACATTTAAAGAGAAGCAGATTTACAAAAATAAATGGTCCTTATAGTACATCAAGGCAGACTGTTTTACGTGAATGTGAGTAAAATTTTCATGGCTAAGGCAAATCAGAGAGGAAAAGAGAGTAAGTAATCTAAACAATTGGGGCAGATTTAAAATTAAACTAATGACAACAATACCAATGTTAAGAAAATCTTAGTTAATTTCATAGTTAAAGTAATGGTTGGTCTCAGGACGGTAATTCTTTATGATGGCTTATGTCATCCTGAAGGAAGTAAGTAACTTTAATGGGGGTGAAAGAGATGAGATTATCATTAAATCATTAACTGAAAGGAACATGGCTTAAAAATAGTCAAACAATCTTATTCTGGAATCTATCTTTCCAGGAAGAAGCTTTTATAAAATGCTATTGTGCTTGCTGGGTCTGCAGGGTAGGAGGAGTAAAGCTTGCCTTCTCCCTTCTTTATGAAGTCTACAGAGGGTGATAAATAATACTGAGACCCAGAATTTGGGAAATGAATGTGAGACATCCCAGGTTCTCTGCTGTGACATCCATGTCACTCCACATTCCCTGAGCTGGACAGAGTCTTGGTGTCAGTCAAAGTGATGTTTTCTCCTGTCGCTTGTTCAGGAGAACCACAGTGCCAAGTCAAAAGTCAGTCAAGGAAATATATTGACAAAATAGAAAAAATCTAGTTTGTTTGTTTAGTGGTACTGGGATTGAACCCAGGGGCATTCTACTTCCAAACTACACCCCCAGCCTTATTTAATTTGAAACAGGATCTCAGTTGCTGAGGCTGGCCTCAAACTTGTGATCCTTCTGTCTCAGCCACCCAAGTACTGGGATTACAGGCATGTGCCATGATCTCTCCCAGCTAAAATGTGATTTAGATAGAGAAATTCTAGAGTAAGAGTACTTCTAGAGTAATTCTAGAGTACTCCTTAGTGGGACACTTCTCCCCCAAGGCAAACATTCACAGTCCTTTCACTGCTAATGCCCCTTCCCTGCTGAATCTCCAAACCCATAGAATGCTCCTGCTGCCATGAAGATTTTCCCAGGATAAGCCTAGTTCCTGGGACAGCTTCCTGGACTTTGTCTTGGACACAGAGGAGTCTTGATGGACTTGGGAAGGTCTCCAAGGGCTCTCTGGTGGCAACTGTTATTATGGCTTCGCAACATTATGGTTTCAAAATGGTTGGACTAGATGATTTTTTTAGTCCTCCCAGCTCTGACATTCCATGAATAAATAGAGTTTGTGGGCAGGCCTGGGAAGAGACTTATCACATTTCTCTGGGAAAATGCAGGGCAAATCCAAACAGGCTCCATGAATGAACTTCCAGAAAATAGCTCATTAAAGTTGAGACTGACTAAATAGGAGTGAAACATATAGGCTTTGGAAGAGAACTCATTGTATCTGTCTTGGTAGCACCCTAGGTCACTTTTCTAGTCCAGATGCTAAAAGAAACATAGGACCATTGGTTGGGTCTGAGAGAGCTCCTGAGCACACTGGCAAAAAACATTTTTTTTTTCTAATTTTTGGTATTGGAGATAGAACCCAGGGGCATTCTGCATTTGAGCTACACTCCCAGCCCTATTTTATTTTTATTTTTTACTTTAAAACAGGGTCTTACTAGGTTTCTGAGACTGACCTCATATCTGTAATCCTCCTGTCTCAGCCTCTCAAGCACTGGGATTACAGGTATGTGCCACCACGCCCAGCTTGCTTTGGCATAATTTCATGATGATTTTTCCCCCTAAATTGGCCTTTTTAGTTGGCATTTTATTGTTGCCTTGACAATATTCATTCATGGAAGAGTTATGAAAATAATAGAAACTTTGGAAAACTGGCATCATGAAGAGGGCTCATTTTAAAAATTTATTTATTAAGCATGTGATTCTATAAAGACACTTCAAAATATTTTTCTTGACTTTGAATGGATATTACATAGGTAGATATATAGATACAAGAATGCTATTTTTGTACAAAAACCAAGGACACACAATTAGCCAAACATGAGTATTCTTCAAGGGAAAAAGAAAATAGTTTAATTTAGCCAATACTTGATCATCTGAGAACCATATCAGTGTGAGATATAAGGCTGTGCATTTCCTAATCTTATAAACAGATTCTGTAAAATCAATGGGTAAAAATCTAAGAATGATAAAAATCACTGGCTGGGAAAATAGGAGCTTTAAATATAAATTTTTCTTTTAAGCTTTGAAATAATAATCCCCGCCCCCATCCTGCTTGTTCTTTTCCTCCTCCTTTCTTCCAAAATGTTGTAAATCACCAAGCGTGAGGAGATGTTGGCCGGATACCAAAATGAAGCCAGGCATTGTGTGCTATGAGACAGTGATATTCTGGGAAGCGTGCACACTGTTAACATTTTTGAGCTGAGAGAGGGAACTCAGCTTGGCTAGAAGACCAGCCAACCCCAGAGACAGACTGATAGCAAGAGCATGGCCAACCAGTGCTAAGAATACAATTGGGAAATCGTGTCTTGATACAATCTGGTCATTGCCTGTAAAATGTTTGTCCAGCCAATGGAAGATGCAGTAGGTCAGGATTCTTAATTGGGATTTCATGAGGATGGGATGGTACCCTTGGGGATAGAGCTAATCAGGACCATCTGTAGGATTATTTTTATATCACATGCCCTACGTCAGACATTCTGATATATGCCTAGGGTTGTGTTTTGAGCTTTCTGTCTTCATTATGGTTTGTCTCCTCTGAAATTCATGCTGAAATTTGATTGCCATTGGAGTGATGGGAGGTGGAGCCTTTAGGAGGTGATTAGGTCATTAGGAGGGAGTAATGCCTCTCTTGAGGTCATGGGTTGTGATAAAGCGAGTTCATCCCTCAGGCTTTGTCTCTTTCCCACACTCTTCATTGCCCTTCCACTGTTCCACCTCGCATGACACATTATAAAAGCCCTCACCAGAAGCTGGTGCTGCGCCCTTGGACTTCCCAGCTTCCAGAACCATGAGCCAAAATTAATTTCTTTTCTTCATAAATTACCCTGCTGGTGGTATTTTGTTATGGCAATGGAAGGGAAATGGACAAAGACATAAACAAATAACACTAGTGGCCAGAAAAGAAAAGGATGAGGATTCTCAGCTACTACACTTCACATATATAGTGTAAAAAACATGAAAGATAAAATTAATCTAACAGCACAGAAAGGAGGAATTATAGGCTATTCTTTAATTACGTTGCTTCATTTTTTGAAACAAAGGAAATAAAAATTATAACTACATATTGGTGTGTTACATAATGAATAATATGTTATTATTAGTGCCTGTTTTATCACTAACTTCTGAAAATTTGAAATGACTTTGTTATTCTTTATTTCTTTAAGACTTTATTCTTGTTTGTATGTCAGTGTTCAATAGTCAGAAACATCATAGTCAGAATTGTTCATTAATACTTGTTCATAATTAATCAAAAACAATTTATGATTTTAATTTGAGAAAAGTTATGTCACATGTGGAATCAGTTACATAAACTGTTAGGTTTTCAAAAGTTTTTAAACTTTAAGAGCAATTTGGGTTTACAGAAAAATTTTATAGTACAGGGAATTCCCACCTACTACATCCACTTTCTCTTATTAACATCTTATGCGAGAACTAAAGGCCACACTTCAGACTTCCTTAGTTTTTATCTAGTGCATATTTTCTGCTAGTCAGAAAAAAATTTAAACATAAGAATGTTAGGTAGAGATCCATCAAAATTCCATTTCACAATGAATTCAGCAAATTTCAAAACTTTCGTGTGTGTTTGGGTGAATTCTAGTTCCTTTCAAAGGATATTTTAACCAAAAAATAATAATTTTTACTATATAATTTAGAACAGTTTAAGATCTCTTCTATTAGTACATATTCCTGCATTTAAGCAACTCATTCAAAATGACTGACACCAGGGTGATTTTAAAATCAGAGAAACAAAAATCATGTTCCTAGTCTTGAGTGAAGACATGTTGACCCTGTGTGTTGGGGGATTTCTCCCAATTAATTTCTATGAGGAACATAATGTTTATTAAAGGATAAGTAATAGATATGTACCAATTTGTAGCTTACTCGCATATTATTAAATTTCAACTACCAGGGCAATTGTTTCGATTTAGAATTTAGACCAACAACCTCAACAGACTGAGTTGGTGTTATTACTGTGTATAACTTCTCCTCCCTCCTGACTGTGCTACACCAGTGGCAGACCACCCATCTCTTCCCATTTGACCTATCACTGGGTGGGTCTCCATGGTGCCTTAGTTGCAAATATCACCTTCCTTCAACTATTTCATAAGGAATCCGTTAGTAGCAACATAAGAAAGCATTTTGTAAAGCTATAAACATGCTTTGATGACGTGGTGTGTTAAGGACATAAGAGACACAGTTTGGTTTCTTGTTGGTATCACCCTTACACTCTTCTACCCCCACCCATTCTTTTCTTTCCTCTCAGAAACAAGTAAATCCCCTCTTTCCCTGTCATTGCATGGTTCCTAAATCCTTTACATCCCCCTTTCCCCTCCACAGCCATATTATCAATGAAATTTTCTAACAAATGAGTGTTCTTCCATAAAAGGAGTTCTCATAGGGGATGTTAAAAGAATGCTATTTTATCTATTTGCTGCATAAATGACCAGACCATATATAATTTTTAACAGAGCAATCAATTCTTCTCATAATATCCTAGCTTCTAGAAGAAAGCATACTGGTAGTCATTATCAGTCATATTCATGATTTGTAGCTAGAAAAACATCAAAGCTAAGAAGTGAAATGGTTCCTTCTTCCTAGAAAGATTCATTGTAAATCTAATTCTATAGCTGGTCTCAGGTGCTAAAGAACCATTGCACTCAAAGCTCTGATGTCGATGAAGCCCCTGAAGTTAATGTTGTGGACAAAGTGAAGAAAGGTAATAATTCCCTTAGAAATTCTTTGTCTATTTGTAAGCAATTATTAAGTGCTTGATTGTCTTTTTAAAAACCATAGTGCAATAATTTTACTTGTCAACTTCACGCTTAGGTATGATTTTCCAAACTTTGTATTCATTTCCCTCACTCTCAACCTTTACACATTTCTTTTTCTTTTAATGAGGAATTTAGCAACATTGCCCTTAATATTTTTCTTAAAAAATAGAAAAGGAAGAACCTTTCTGCATTTCTTAATATTCTTTATACTTGATCATGATGAGCAAAAATATAACCAAATATTTTGAATCTTATTTGCAGATCATAACATTGAATAAATGTATTTTGACCCTGATCATATTAATTTAGTGGGTTCTAATTTGATATAGTACTTGGAGTCTTCCATGCTCACATTTTCATTATTTCCTTTATACAATCTCTTTACTGCTTTTGCTTGAAGTAGAACAGGGTGTTTTCTATTTTTGTTTTTAATTTTACTGTTCCCTAAGGCATTCTTAATTGTGTTTTTCTTGGGTAGGCAACATCTTGCCTCTGAATACTTAAGCCATGACTAAAATATACTTACATAGCATAGGGCTTGTAAAATGAATCTTTTTAAAAGTGAAATATTTGGTTTCATGGTTAACAAAAATGATTTATAGTATATCACTCCACAGTCTAGTATCTAGAGTTTTCTCAGTGAAATATAATTCTGGGAATGATCTCTGTTATGGTTTTGATTATAGGATACCCTCTGGAAAAGCCCATGTATTGGCAATATAAAAATGTTCAGAGGTGAAATAATTGAATCGTGAGGTCTCTAATCTCATCGGTATTTAAATCCAATAATTGAATAATTATTTGAATGAATTTATTGGGTGGTAACAGAGGCAAGTAAGATGCAGCTGAAGTAGGTAGGTTAATGGGGGTGTGGCCTTGGGGATCATATTTATCCCTCATCCCTTCTTCTTACTTTCTGCTTCCAGCCTCCATGATGTGAGAGCAGTGTCCTATGGACTGAAATATCTGAAACCATGAGGCCCAGTAAATCTTTCCTCTTCTAAGTTATTCTTGTCAGGTACTTTGGTCATAGCGATAGGAAAGTGGACTAAAACAATTTCCTTACTTATCTGTGATTTATCACATTGTGGATCTCAAGAGGTAGTAGTAATAGCCAAGAAAATGCAATGCTCAAGGAAGAAGGTAGATAGTGTTACTTGAATGTTTTTGCAAGTTATGTGCTTTACATAAAATATTCTAGTCTCTCAACTGTCATAATATAATTAGTTCAAGTCTAGTGATGAGGAAGTTAGGGTTCATAGATATTGAAAAGCCTGGTTGTGGTCACATCAGTAAATAGCAAGTCTCCTTTCACTCCAGTGCTCCTCCTGCTCCAGGTGAGGTTTTTCTTGTTCTTGCAGAACTCATGAATTCAGAGACTGTAATTCATTTTATTTCATTGATATACTTAGACCTACATTTTTTTTAGAAGAATCATGTGCCAAATATGCTTACCAAAAAGATTTTCATGTGAAACCAGTTCTACAGAAACTCTTTTGTTCGTTATTCATCCTTGTAGTCATGATGGCTACAAAGTACACTCTACCTCTCCTCCGGCTCTTATCTTAATTAATTAATTAAGTAATTTTTTTGAGACGAGATCTTTCTATATTTCCCAGGCTGGCCTTAAACTCTTGATTTTCCTGCCTCAGCCTCCTGAGTAGCTGGGATTACAGGTATGTACCACCATGTCCGGCTCTCCTTCATTAACGTTGACACTGTTCCCATTAAGGAGCTGGAACTATGTTTGCTCCATTTGAATCTGGTTGCTGATGGTGGTGATACTTTGTGACTTTTGAAGCAGAATTATAACAGGTGATTTTTAACCTTGGCTCTTGGGACACACACTCAATCGACCAACATCTTGTCAGCCCAAACTGTTTGCAGAGAGGTCCTTATGGAGACAGTACTAGGATCCAGCCATCAACACAAAGGACTGAGCTGATAGCCAGTGGTGAGCACCAACTCACAGCCGTGTGATTAAACCACCTGCGAAGCCATCCAGAAATCCCTATTTGAATTGTCCAGCTGATGCCACATGGCACAGAGGTGAGCCTTCCACCAATGATCCCTGTCAAACTGAAGGCATAAAACTAAGTAAACTGTTGGTGTTCTTTCATGCCTATATTTTTTTAGAGATTTGTTATTCTTGAAATAACTAAAACAGGTGTCAAATGTACTTCTGGATTCATGGACAACTTATTTTTAAAAAAATACTTTTACTGATGCATTGTAATCTCACCTAATAATGAAGTTCAGAGTGACAGTGACATACTTGCACACAGCTCTGGGTGAGCTTTCCACCCCACTCCCTCCCCTTTCCCATTCATGATATTGAAACTGGCATTGGTAATTTTGTATGTGTAAATAGTGTCAATAGAAGTGTTTCCTTCATTAATTCTACCTCCCTCCCCACCCTCCCCTGGACCACCTCCCTCACTCCACTGGGGTTTCTCCTCCATTATCTAAAGTCCCTCTTGTATCCCGAATACTCCCTAGCTTCCACATATGAGAGAAAACATATGACTCTTCACTTTCTGTGACTGGCTAATCTCACTTAGCATAATGTTCTCTAGATCCATCCATTTTGCTGTAAATGACATAATTTGTTCTCCTTTATTGCTGAGTAGAATTCCTTTGTATTTATATCCCATGATTTGGTAATTTATTTATCTGTTGATGGACACCTAAGTTGGTTCCATGATTTGACTAGACAACTTACTTTTGAAAATCAGTATATTTTTTAGTACTAAGGATGGAACCCAGGGGAATTCTACTTCTAAGCTACACCCCCAGACATTTTTTAATTTTGAAACAGGGTCTTGCTAATTTGCTGAGGCTGGCCTCAAACCTGAAATCCTCTTGTCTCAGCCTCCCAAATACTGGGATTACAGGCATACACCACCACACCCAGCTTGAAAATCATTTTTATTGCATTATATTTCGAATGTTTCCTTTTCATTAGATGAACTAAGATGTAAATTGATAAAGACAGGTCAAGAAAAGTTTGTCAGCTCCAGGAGGACTTGCATAAAAGTGAAATCATATCTTTTTTATAGTTTTGTACTTAGGCTGCTTCATTACAAAGCCCCATTTGTCTGTTTTGACCAGAAACATCCAGGAAAAAAGAAATGATACTTATTTGCACCAGAGCTGCTGCAGTAGTATGAATAGAGGAAGTAACCTTTTTTTTTTTTTGCGGTACCGGGGATTGAACCCAGGGGCCTTCTACCTCCGAGCTACGCCGCCGGCCCTATTTTTTATACTTTATTTTGAAACCGGGTCTCACAAAGTTGTGGAGGGCCTCACTAAGTAGAGAGAGAGAGACAGAGAAAGAGAGAGAGAGAGAGAGAGAGAGAGAGAATTGAGGCTGGCCATGAACCCGGATCCTTGGGTCTCCGCCTCCCAAAGTACTGGGATTACAAGCGTGCGCCACCACACCTGGAGGAAGTAACTTTTATACCACTTAACATTTTCCAAAGACTATACTTGAACTGCAAGCTGTTTCACTGCTGCAAGTTAACTTCTATTAATTCTGTAACTGAATAAATGTTTGTTTACACAATTTGTGGATTTTTCCTAAGAAATCTGCTTTATTTACTCAAAGCATATTTCCTGCAGTCCATTTTTTGGTGTGTGTGTGTCTTACTCACATATTTCTTAACATTTGGATATATTTTCTTAACAATATAATTTTCCCTTCCCCTCTTTTGTAGGATCATTGGTCATAGACATCAAGGTGATGGGTTCCAGTCTTCTAGGCAGAGAGAGCCTCTTAGCAAGCTCGTGAGATCATCATCTATATTATCCAACTGCATGCTTTGTCCTGCCACTATGGACCATATTCTGAAACGGCAGTGAATAAAATGTGATATAATTCATATTAACAAATCGAAAGGAATACATGGATAGGAACTCAGGTAGTTCAAACAGGTGGCTTCCCTTTCTTATCACTTTCTGAGGGTCTGTATCTAGGAATGTTAATTGTAGTATCACAACTGATTTAGCATTGTTTTTCTTTCTTCCTCAGAAAAACAGAACTTAAAACAGGGGCTTGTGTACAACTAATTTATTTGGGAAGCGACTCTAGGTAACAGAAATGGGGACTGGCATAGCATGTAACATGGGAAAGGCAGGGCGGGGAACCACGATGTTATTTCTCAGATTGGTTGCTACTGGAGCTCCGAGTTCCTCTAGGAGCTTCTGATGTGCTGCTCAGAAAGTATCTCTCAAGGGGCAGAAGTGTGGGCACTTATTTCTTAACCCCGTTCTCCATTGCTGAAAGGTGGTCCCATGTTGTAGTAACTTGCCTGTGCTTCCAGGTACTTTGTGCCTACCCACCAACTGGTTTCTGGAGGGCTCCCTTGAGGCTCCATCAGTGGAGACCCAGGAAGGAAAGAGAAGAACTTTGTGTATGCCACTGCGATGACTCCTTCCCAATTATATCTTTGCAAGATTGGTTTCTGTGGTAGCTGGGATCTAAGGTAGACTGACAGGATAGAAGCAGGGCGCCAAAGACATCCAGTGTAATTCCCATGAGGAAAAAACAAAAAACGAGGAGAAAAGTTTATTGCTATGTTAGTAGACCTTTTTATTTTTATTGTTTATACTTTTATTGGTGCAATGTAATTATACATCATAATGAAATTAAAAGTGATACAACATAGAGGGACACAGATGTCCTTTTTAAATCTTCACATTTTAAAGCCCAATATACAAAGGATAGAAATAGCAGAGTCTGCTAGAAACAAATCAGAGAATCCTGTT
>PVJS01020342.1:20078-32800 GCA_004027185.1 Glis glis
AAAAAAAAAAAAAAAAAAAAAAGAGTAGAATCTGGTATGTAGGGATAAGAATTATTTAAAAATTAAAAATATATAAATGTAGTGAAAACAAAAGGGCTCAAGGTATTTTCTAGTTATAATTGATTGGAATATCCAAGAAAAAAAACAGTAATCAGATAGTCACTTTAGTGGTAACAGGCACTGGGCTGTGACATAAGACATGTTCACGTGTATCATTGTGTGTGTGGACGAGAGAGAGTAAAGCTGGGGTGGGTGAGTGAAAAGATGAGAAAATCACAATGCATGAGTCATTAGATATGTGAGAAGAGCCACTGTCTCACAAAAATTCATCTAAGCACTATGAGAATTACTGAAAAAACACTGAGAAACTGCTCCCTGTAATCATTCTGGCTATATACGTGTAAAATGAAAGTGCAGATCCCATTTTACAAAAACCAGGAAAACATTGTGGTTAGCGTACATTAAAAAAAATCTTGCTTTTTTCCCACGGTCTTGCTCTTAAATTGTCATGAGGTTTTTATTTTCTTCAGAGACATACCAAGTAAGGAAAAATTAAAAGTTCCACTATTAGCTAAAATTTTACCCTTTCCTCTTTATATCATGCAATACCAATTTCCAATGCAAAAATCAGCATGTTTAACTCATGTGAAATCACTACCATTGTGACTTGTATTTCATGTCTCATGCTGGCCAGATGGATAAATATAAGCCAGGTGTGGGAAAGGTTGGAGGAGGAGGCATCATGGGTATGGGGAATATCACTGGGTGAGTGCTGACCCTCACACACACCTGGGGCCCTGCCCTGTGGACCAGGGCATGTGCACATTTTATAGGTCCACAGAGCCGCAGGTGGGTGACCTCCAAGGGCCTTTACACCTCTGCACCAGGATGTAATCAACAGTGCACTAGGTGAGTTAGGTGTCCTGCACTAGCCCTGAGATTTGGAATCATACTTATCCATATTCATTTTGCTGGTGTTCAATTTGACCCAACTTCCTGACTTGCTATGAAACGTTGGGCTCTTATTCTATGGAGTAGAATACAATAGTCTCCTCGCCCTCCCCCTACATTTTTGGGAACTGCCTTCTTGCTTCACATGAAAAAAAAAATGATGGGCTCTAAAATTTGTCCTCACTCCAATCTATCAAGATGCCAATTATAGTAAATGGTTCTTTTAGTGATCAAGATTTGCTCTCTCTGAAAGGTAGCTGAGGCTATAGACACTGTATTTTTCTGTTTCTGAAGAGGTTTCCATGACAATGGAGGAGCTAGCTCTTTTCTGTTTGCCCTAAGATGCTGATTCCATGCATTGGGCACTTCCTTTTGGATGCTCTACTCAGAGGGACACAGATTCACTGACATCTGTCTGTTAGGCATGGCTAATGGTTTTGGAAACATGATCTATGAGGACTAGTTGAAACTCTGAAGAAAAAAGGCTGTAGGGATCATTTATATGATTTTAGGTATTTTAAGCCTGTCTCATGGAAGAGGAATTATAGATGAATGGATGTGGGAGGAAGGCAAATTTGTTCAAGAGGGAGAATCTTTGAGCAGTCATGGTTGTGAGAAGGGGGCGTGCTCTGAATCATGATATAGGGGACTCTTTCTCATTGGCGGTGTATCAACAGGTGAAGAATAGTCTGTACAAAGACCACCGACCAAGACTGATTTTGTTATTTTCAGTGGAATCGAGTATGAATAGCAGGGAGTGGCTCCTAGATGCTGCAGCACCATTTGATGCTCCAAGAAGGCTTATTGCCTGTTATAAAATGTTGGGCTAGGAGTTCAGAGTGTCTGCAGCAATTTCCTAGGGATGCTGTAACAAAGTACAACTGGGTGGCTCCTAAGAACAGAAACTTAATTGTCTCACAGTTCTAGTCCAAGGTCAAGTTGTAAGCAGGACCACACTCCTTCCCAAACCTGCAGAGGAGACTCCGAAATTCACTTCCTTGCCTCCTCCTAGCTTCTGACAACTGCATCAACCTTGGCATTGCTTGGTTTACAGCAGAATCTCTCCAGTCTCTGCATCTGTCATCATAATGATGCTCCTCTTCTCATAAAAATGCTACTCATTTTTTATTCAAGATCCTCCCAGTGGTTTAATCTTAATAAATGGACTCCATCTACAAAGACTTGATTTGCAAATAAAGTCTCATTCGCAAACACTAAGGGGTAGGACTTCAACGTATCTTTTTGGAGGACAAAACCTGCACTTTGATACTGGTTCTTTCCTACCATGCTTGATTATTTGAGCAAGTCAGTTTATCATTTGGAATCTCAGTGTGTGAAGTAAGATGAGAGCGATCACTTTCTCTGGCACTTGACACGATCTAAGGTGAATATAGGGAGAACTGATATATAGACATATGCTCTGAGAGACCTTCCAAAGGGATTCCTTCATTGTAATTCTCTTAATATAGGTGTGTCTCCAAATCATAACTCTTTTTATTTTGAGAATAATTAAAGCATGAGAGTTTAATCTCTAACTGGTATGAAAGCCTCATGTATATTGGCTACAAAAAGTCAAAAGGCAGGATTCACACTAAGAACATGAGAAGGAGCATAGATTTATTTCATTTTAGGAGAGTCTGAGAAAATGAACTAAGTTAGTTCAACCCAATCTACTCAGTCCACATGAGGAAAGAAAACACAGGGGAACTGTTTTAAAAATTTATTCTAAGATTTATGATCTAATTTGTCACTGTACGGTCTTTTGTTCCCATAACATCCTATTCAAAGTCTGTCATCTTCTTTTAACAGGCCCTATTTTCCATCCTGTCTGTGATGTCAGCTGCTCTCTGGGCTCCCTGTTGCTCACCATTAGTGGTTATCTGGGGTGAGATGCAATGTGCTTCTAAACAAAGCAATGAATGGTCTGGCATCTAGAAAAAAAAAAAAACAACTAAAAAATGACATTTCCGTCCTGATCCATGCAAACGAGGAGTACGCGTTCTCAAAGGCTTAAAGTAACAGATGTGGACCAAGAGTGGCAAAAGCAATCTTGGAGAAAATAAATTTTTAAAATGAATTACAAAGCTAACGTAATCAAGACAGTGTGGTGCTAGCATAAGGGCAGACATATGGATCACTAGAATAGAGTTGAAATTTCAGAAGTAAACTTTCACATTAATGACCAATTGATTTTAAACAAGTGTGCTAGGTCAATTCAAAAAAAGAAAGAATAGTATTTTAAATAATAGTTTTGTGACAATGGAACATCACATAGAAAACCATGAAAAGGAACATCTAATTTATGCCACACACAAAATTAACTCAAAAAGATTTAAATGTAAGAGCCAAACTTTGTAAACCTTTATGATCTTAGACTGGGAAATAGCTTCTTTGCAATTATTTTTAATTAAAAACTTTATTAGTGATATTTTTGATTTAAGAATCATAGTTATATCCATTTATGTTACACAAAGTGATTTTTTGATATATTTATCAATGTGGTAAGAGTTAACCAAGATAATTAACATATCTATCACCTTGCTTATCTATAATTTTATGACATCTGAATTTTACTAAGATATTTGGAAATATATAATACATTATTATTTACTATGGTTTCTGTGCTGTGCAATAGATCTCAAACCTATTTCACTTTTGCATCTGAAACTTCCTACCTTTTTATCAACACATTTCTATTCCCTTCCTCCCCACCCTTCAGCCTCTGGTAACCATCCTCCTGTTTACTTCTGGAAGTTCAACTTTATTAAACTTTAGTAAGTGAGATCATATAGCATATGTCTTTCTGTGCTTTGTACATTTCACTTAGCATAATGTTTTCCAGATTCATCCATCTTGTTGCAAAGGGAGGTATTTCTTCCTCTTTAAAAAATGAAAAATATTCCATTGTATACAGATAAGGAAATGCTTTTTATTTTTGATACTACACCAAAAGCACAAGTGACAAAAGGAGAAAATGAACTGGACTTCAGCAAAATTAAATTGTGTGTATGTATTGCAAATGATACTATCAAAGCAAACAGAAAATACTTGCAGATATCATGTCTGATAAGGAATTTGTATTCAAAATATATAAACTCTGACAATTCCACAACACAGAGATGAGTAGCCCTGTTAAAAGGGGGGAGAAAAATATATAAAATGGTTAATAAGCACATGATAAGATCTTAACATCATTAATCATTAAGGGAATACAAACCCAAACCACCATTAAGGGAATACAACTCAAACCAGTGAGATACCATTTCATACTCACTAATGTGGCTATAATAAAAAAGTGGGCAGTAGCGAGTGTTGACAAAGATTTGGAGAAACTGAAATCCTTGTACATGGCTGGTGGGAGTATGAAATGCTACAAATACTTTGGAAAATGGTTTGGCAATCCTTCAAAATATTAAACATAGAATTACAATGTGATTTGGTAATTTTACTTTTAGGGATATACCCAGAATAACTGAAAACATATGTCCAAACAAAAACTTGTGCATAAATGATCACGACAACATCGTTCATAATAACCCCGAGTTAGAAACAACTCAAAGGTCTATTGACTGGTCAATGGGTAAAACAGTGTGGTATATTTTATACAATGAAATGTTATTTGGCAATACATAGGAATGAAGTACTGTTCTATGCTACAACATGGATGAAGCCTGAAAACACTATGCTAGATGAAGGAAACCAGTCACAAAAGACCACAGATGGTATGATTCTGCTTGTGTGGAAGGTCTAAAATAGGCAAATCTATGGAGATGGAAAGTAGATAATTAGTTGACTGGGGCTAGTGGGAGAGAGGAATGGGTGGTTATTGTCAATGGGTATGGGCTTCCTTCCTTCCTTCCTTCCTTCCTTCCTTCCTTCCTTCAGTTCTCGTGATTGAACCCATGGGCATTCTACCCCTGAGATCACCCCCAGCTCATTTTTATTTTATTTGTTTTTAATTTTGAAACAGGGTCTCACTAAGTTGCTGAGGCTGGCCTCAAACCTGCCATCGTCCCCATGTCTCAGCCTTTCTCAAGTACTGGGATTACAGGTGTCTGCTAGGGTATAGACATTGAGCTGATGGAAATATTCTAAAATAAGATTATGGTGATGGTTGCACAACTCTGTGAATATATTAAGATCCATCTATTTCCAATTAGTAGATTATGTGATATTTGAATTATATCTCAACGAAGCTGCCAAGACATCTCTAGGAGAAAGATAGCATGAATTTTTGATAGAATAGTTACAATGGAAAATGTGAACAAGTTCTATGTAAAGTGTGTTCTGGAGATGTTTAGGAATTAGCCAGGAGAAAGGGAAGGGAAGAATCTAACAGAGGCAACAGTGTGGACAGAATGTCTGTAGTAGGAAAGAGGTGTTTGTGTTAAAGGCGTATGGTTGGCAGAATGCTAAAATGGCCTCCATAATCCTCATTCTGCTGTTCATGCCCCGTAGTCCACTTCCCCTGAATATGGGCGATATCTGAAACTTACTTCTACCTGATAAAGTATGGCAAAGATGAACAGATTCTCCACATGTGATTCACATCCCGAATCAGTTTAATTTGAGTTAATTAAAGTGAGATGATCCTAGGTGGGCCTTGCTCAATCAGGTGAAAGCCTTCATTAGAGGATCTGCGCCCTCTCTAAGGAGAAAGAGACTCTCTCTGTTGACCTAAAGGAAGTAAATACCGTGTTGTGAAAAGGCCTATGGAGAGGGCCCTGTGACAAGGGACTGGATGTGGCCTCTAGGAGTTGACAGTGATGCTCAGCTAAGAGCCAGCAAGAAAACAGGGGCCTGAATGATAGTGAAATAGATACTGCCAACAATAGGAACAGGATTGGAACTTGATACTTCTCCCAAACTCTTGCAGATGAAATGCAAGTTGATAGCAATTGCCCAAATACCAAGTTCTGCTGTTGATTTTTAATAAGGGGATTCAGTAGGATTCAATGAATGTTTTAAAAAGATTCCTTGGATCCAGGTATTGTGATGCACACCTGTAATCCCAGTACTCAGGGGTTTGGGGGGCTGAGACAGAAGGATTGCAGCTTCAAGATCAGCCTCAGCACTTAGCAATATTCTCTCAGCAACCTAGCAAGACCCTGTTTCAAAGTAAAAAATAAAATAAGACTGGGGGTGTAGCTCAGAGGTAGAATGCCTCTGAGTTCAATCCCCAGTACTTTCCCCCACAAAGAAAAAGAAAATAATAGTACAAATAATAAGGGCTGGGGGTGTAGCTCAGAGGTATAAAGCCCCTGGGTTCAATTTCCAATACTAAATAAAAAAAAGAAAAGCAAAGATTTCTTCAGCTGTTTTTAAGAAAATGGCTTAAAGATGGGTAAGACAGTTAAAAGACCAAAAGAGTTGGAATGAAGATTTAATTAAATGGTAACTTCTTTTTATGTGTGTGTGTGGTACTAGGGATTGAACCCAGGGGCATTTTACCTCCGAGCTGCAACCCCAGCCCTATTTTTTATTTTTTGTTTTGAAGCGGGGTCTCATTAAGTTGCCGAGGGCCTCACTAAGTAGCGGAGGCTGGCTGTGAACCCGAATCCTCCAGTCTCAGCCTCCCAAGTACTGGGATTACAAGCGTGCACCACCACGCCCGGCAAATGGTAACTTCTGAGGATGGATGATGAGCATAAAAGCAGGAAGGCGTTGAGGGAATTGAAAGACTTTAGGACGAGGTGGACTTCAAAGCTGGGACTACGTGGGATTCATTCCCCTGAAGGGAGCGACATCATGGGAGACAACTATGTTTCTAGTATCAAGAACTTTCTTTCTATATCCTTCAAATGGTTTCTTCCTCCTGACTTGAGGCATGAAAAGTTATTTCCTTAACTTAAAGAAAGAGAAGATAAGAAAAAGAATGATAAAGAGGAAGCACAGTGCTTGCTTCACCAGCACATACACTGAAACTGGAATGATAGAAAGAGATCAGAATCTGTTTACCAGCTTCCCCTCCCTCCTGGTCTGCTCCGTCCACCTTGGAGCCGGGCTGGAAGGTGCTGCCGTCGCTTCTTTTCACATCTGGCTTTTGCTCTCTCTGCTGACTCTAACGCAGGGTCCCCCTCCGAGGGCATCAGGGCCTCGTGGAGGGAACTCTCTCTGGTACCATCTCAGACCTCATCTCCGCAGGACGGATCACCTCCTTTCTCTCTTCTTGACATGGCTTCTTCTTTGGTAAATGGTCCACTGTATGATTTCTCTACATCCTTCTCTATGAATTGTCTCCATCATTCTCCTGTCTTTTTTCTGGCTCCTATCTATCCTCTTTTTGCCACCTCACTATGGACAGCATTATCATTTGCCAATCTACAGTGGTAGATGCTGACATATCTGTAACTGTCCCCTGTCCCTCAGCTCTTACATTTCCTGCTAATACTTGGACTCCTTTACATTATATCTCCCTTATGGGAGATTATAGCTCCTGTACCTTTGCAAAATCTACACCCTTGTTTCACCAATAAGTATTCTGAGTGCTGGGAAAGGACCTAATCTTTTATATTCATTTCTTTTAAAATATCTCCTTAATGATCACACCTGTGCACTCTTTTACCTCCTGTCCAGATTACTGTCATCTTGTATGCTAGTCTTCCTGAAACTCTTGATTACCTCTTACTTGATTAATAAGTTGAGACATTGTAAATTTATTTAGTAATACTTGTTGAGTATTCACTTTGTCCTATCCATGTTCTAATCTCTGGAGTAAACATGACAGAGTTGCTGCCATGCTACATGAAGCTTGTTTTTTACCTTCTTCTAGAGGGGACAGATGGTTAATAAATAAAATGTATGTGTTTCTCTGAGAGAAAGAATTATGTTCAGTAATGCAATGAAGAAGACCAAAGCAAAGTACAAAAGTCCAGAATGGTGATGTGGGAAGTGCTAGTTTAGATCTACTCCTGTTTGAGGAACATCTGAGAAAGCACAACAATGATGTAAGAAACCCAACTAAGCAATGATATTAGGAAAGGACATGGACATAGAATAGGCAACAGGCAGCCAGGTGTGGTACACACCTGTAATCCCAGGACTTGGGAGGCAGAGACAGGAGGATCCCAGGTGAAAGGACAGCCTAAGCAATTTAATGAGACTCTCAGCAACCTAGTAAGACCCTGTTTCAAAAAACAAAACAAAACAATAACAATAAATAAATAAAAAGGACTTGGGGTGTAGCTTAGAAGTAGAATGCCCCTGGGTTCAATCCCCTGTACCAGTAAATAAATAAATAAATAAATAAATAAATAAATAAATAAATAAAAATAAAAAAGGCAGCAAGCACAAAGGCCCCCAAACAGAAGTGACCTTATTGTATTCAAAAAATAACAAGAGGGCCAGGGCAACTGGAACAGAGCAAGTCAGGCGGTGAGAGGTAGGTAATAAGGTCAGAGAAAATAGAAAATGTCCCATTTCTTTTTTTCTTTTTTTTTTGACGGTACTGGGGATTGAACCCTGGGGCATTCTACCTCCAATCTATACTCCCAGCCCTATTCTTTTATTCTTTATTTTGAAACAGGGTCTCACTAAGTTGTGGAGGGCCTCACTAAGTAGCTGAGGCTGGCTGCGAACCTGGATCCTCCTCTATCAGCATCCAAGTACTGGGATTACAAGTGTGCCCCATGATGCCCAGCTTGAAAATGGCCCATTTCTTAGAGTTCCCACCCCTAACCTGCTCAAACACGTTTCTCGTATTTCAGTGAACAAAATTCACATTTTGATTGGGCACCCAAGGCTCCCCGCTGGCTGTTGTTATCAGTTTCCACCTTTATCTTTCATACACCCTTGCATGAATTCTTCATATCAGAATAATTCATTTTTTCCAACCAACAAGGTAACTATTACGGACTTGCTACTAAAAGGTTCTTGTTCCACCAGTATCTTCCTATTCAAATTGATTTTTAAGGTCTAGTTCAAATCTCTTCCAAGAACCTCCACCATCTTAGTGAGAAAGTGCTGCTTCATTGCCGTGTTTAGTTATATTTTCTTTACAAAGGACTTTGTGTGTACATGTGTATGTTTTGTCTTTTCCATTGTATTTTCTTAGTTCATAGTGATTTGTTCTTCCCACCTTTGTATCCTCTTTGTATCTGATATAGATGCTTACAGAAATTAAAATATGATTTAAAGGTGATTTTATTAAGGAACCACATATTATATCTTTGGAAGAAAAATAATTTCACCATATTTGTAAAGATGGATCCATTCATTTATATAGGATCACATGGGGGAAACATATAGGCATACTTTATGATTTACTTCTAGATTGTTACAGATACTCACTAAATACTTGTTATATGAATGAAAGGATCTCTTAGGAATAGCAGGGAGAATGGTCTATGTTCTTTTTTCCAAGTATGGTAAATTCTCATATCCTTAAAGAAAAAAACATATTTGAATCACTCCTAATTTGGAGGGAAACACTGTAAAGTAATTCATCACTTATGAATCTCCTATCATGTATACAGAAACTATAAAGCTATAGATGTCTTAAAATATTACACATTTCTTTAAGAGTTTCAATGTTCACAAAAGGCTTTTATCACTATTATGCTGACAAAGACATCGTATAGCTTGTTATAAACACACTTGGGAAATTCGAATTGATTTTACCTGAAAGGATTTACAAACTCATTTTTCAAATCCTACTATACCTTTGATTTTCTCATGCAATCAAAACAACTTTTTGCATACTTTGAGTTGGTGTGTGTGTGTGTGTGTGTGTGTGTGTGTGTGTGTGTGTGTGTGACTAGGAATTGAACCCAGGGGCATTCTACCATTGAACTCCCCCCCCAGTTCTTTTTTATTTTAAAATAGGGGTTCTCAATAAGTTATAGTGCATTGGTCTGGAACCTGCAATTCTCCTGTCTCCCCTACATACTGAGATTACAGGTGTGAACCACCACTTTGGCTCTCTCTTTCTTTCTCTCTCACTCTCTTTAAATCTCATTCTCATCCCTTCCAAATTTTAAATTTCTTTGCTTTTTAAAATTATTTCTACTAATTTTAAAGGTCAAAATTATGGAATAGATCTATATTGATATCCATGAAATAATATTAACTGAAACACAAAGACATAGATTAATAAATATGATACCAAAATGCTAGGATTGTTTTTTATGAATGACATCTTTATCACACCATAAATATTATAATTTAAATCACCACATTATTTCTTTACATGTTTGCACATTTTCCCACTGATGTCTAAAGACCTTATTTCTGGTTTCAGAAGGAACTTGTGATCCTCCACCCAACAGAAGTTTCCCTTAATAATTTTATAGCTAATGTTGGGCACTTGAAGATGTCACCAAACTTAATTCCTGAGTAATCTGTGTAGAATTCATACTATGAAACTTTGGTAAATAATAACATCTCTTTTATTTTAAAGAGAATGCAAGTTCATCTTAAAATTGGGGAAATGTAGGAACATAATATTTGTTCACTTCATAATCCATTTGACTTGCAGGATCTAATTCTGCATATGCCGTTGTGATGGTTCATTTTATGTGTTGAGTTGACTAGCCTAAGGGATGCCTAACTATCTGATAAAACATTACTTCCACATGTTCCTTGAGGATGTTTCAGGAACAGATTAACCTTTGATTCAGTAGACTGAGCACAGAAGATCTGCCCTCTCCAATGTGAGACCATCATCCAGTTCATTGAGAGACTAAATAAAATCAAAAGGAAAAGCAAGGGTGGGATTTGTTTCTCTTCTTGAGCTGGGGATGTAACCCAATGCTGGTACCTGCCCCAATCTGCCAAATCAAATAATTGGGAAAATCCTTTGAAGAAGGAAAAAGAAATTTATTGATTTACTAGCAAATCAGAGAAACCAGTGAAGTTAAGCATTCAGGAACAAGCCCTGGATTCTCCCCAAAGAAAGAAATCAAGTCCCTTTTAAGGGTTGGCTCTTCATGGTCACTTGGTGTCTTGTCAGAAGGGACAGAATCCATGTCTGAGTCGTCCTTGAGTTGGCTTTTTCTCAGACCCACAGGTGCCAGATCTTCAGCCAGGTCTTCAGTCCTTTGGTCAGTAAAATGATAAGAGCATATGATTGTGCTCCTATCAGGAAAGGGTGAGGATAAAGGACTGGACCCGGTGGAGGAAAAATGTCAGCTTTGAAACAGTCCGTCTGTTAGCTGCCGAAGTCAGAAGCAGGCACCTGTTACAAGGAATCCATCTTCTCCTGCCCTCAGACATTGAAGCTCCTCGTTCTCAGGCCTTCAGCCTCTGACTGAGTTACATCGCTGGCTTTGCCGGTTCTCCACCTTGTAGACAGCAGATGGTGGGACTTCCTGACCTTCATCATCACATGAGCCAATTCCCATAATGAATCTCCTCTTATCTCTCTATATGTCCTATTACTTTTGTTTCTCTAGAGAATACTGACTAATACGGTCAACTCTTCCTAGGCATTCTCTAAGATTAGTTTAATACTATTGAATGACTTGAAAAAAGAATCCTATGGTACTTGTCTCTTTACCTGAACACATTCTACAATGAGCACCTTGAAGGCTCATAGAACCTGGGAATACCTAGGTCTATAAAATGTTAATTGCAAGTGGAGAGGGTTGGTAATGCAGTATTATGGAATAGTTGAAGTAAATTAATATGGACTTTCTCTGAGAAAGGCCAAAATGTAGGAAGGGGAGGAAAACAGGAAAGACCAAGGGATTTTACTGTCACTTGGAGTTACTGAATTGGATTTTGATAAGAAGTATTTCTCAAAGCTGTAGGAATATGTAAGGACACTATTTTGTTTTCTATTTTACAAGGCTATAGAAAGAAATAGAAATATGTCCAATTATACCAACTTCAAAGCCTAAAAGTACCCTTAGAAAAGGAGACTTTCAATGAAATACAACCTATAGAAAGTGATATTTCAAATTATAGTAAAAAACGTCTCATGAACACACTGATATTTGTTGATCTTTCTTTTAAAAGATCACACATAAAATTATTGCAGGATAGCCGGGCGTGGTGGCACACACTTGTAATCCCAGTACTTGGGAGGCTGAGACAGGAGGATCACAGGTTCGTGGCCAGCCTCAGCTACTTAGTGAGACCCTGTATCAAAATAAAGAATAAAAAATAGGGCTGGGGTGTAGCTTGGAGGTAGAATGCCCCTGGGTTCAATCCCCAGTACTGAAAAAAAAATTATTGCAGGATAAAGAACAAAGGACAACTTTGAACTAAATGTAAAACTTTTGTCTTTTAATTGATATTTTCAAAATTCTCCAACCAGGTATATTTACATTTCAGTAGTATCTTAAAATATGTTGTCATGAAAAAGCAATAAAGGATGGTTACTATTTTAAGAGTATGTGAAACAACTAAGATACAAGAAATAAGTCAAAATTATTGAACTTTTCAATGAGTTATTGCTTTGTTTTTTAAATCCAGGAGATATATATTATGGAATATATCTCCTTGAAAATAGTTCGATGTTTCTGTTATTATTATTAATATCATTTTTTGTTTAAAATTCTTTTTTTAGCCAGGCGTGGTGGCGCACGCTTGTAATCCCAGTACTTTGGGAGGCGGAGACCGGAGGATCCGGGTTCGCGGCCAGCCTCAGCTCTTTCTGTCTCTCTCTCTCTCTCTCTCTCCTTAGTGAGGTCCTCTGCAACTTCGTGAGACCCGGTTTCAAAATAAAGTATAAAAAATAAGGCCAGGGGCGTAGCGTGGAGGTAGAACGCCCCTGTGTTCAATTCCCGGTACTGCAAAAAAAAAATTGTACTACAGAGCTATAGTAATAA
>PVJS01020343.1:0-32701 GCA_004027185.1 Glis glis
TGAGGGAGCAGGTCATGAACAGCAGAGGGCTTGATGGAGGAGGAGGTGTGAATAGCACAGAACATGAGGGAAGGGTGTGAACAGCAGAGAACATGAGGGAGGAGGGGTGTGATCAGCAGAGGTCTTGAGGGAGGAGGAGGTGTGAACAGCAGAGAACATGAGGGAGGGGGTCATAAACAGCAGAGGTCTTGAGGGAGGATGGGTGTGAACTGCAGAGGTCTTGAGGGAGGAGGGGGTGTGAATAGCTGTGGTCTTGAGGGAGAAGGGTGTGTGAACAGAATAGGCTTCAGGCAAGAGGGTGTATGTACTACAGAGGACTTGAGGGAGGATGGGGTGTGATCAGAAGAGGTCTTGAGGGAGGAAGGGGTGTGAACATCAGAGGGCTTGAGGGAAGAGGGGGTGTGAACAGCAGAAGGCTTGAGGGAGGAGGGGTTGTGAACAGTAGAGGATTTGAGGGAAGAGGGGGTATGAACAGAAGAGGGCTTTAGGGAGGAGTGGGTGTGAACAGCAGAGAACATGAGGGACAAGGGTGTGTGAACAGCAGAGAACATGAGGGAGGAGGGATGTGAACAGCAGAGGTCTTGAGGGAGGATGGGTGTGAACAGCAGAGGTCTTGATTGAGGAGGGGGTGTGAACAGCAGAGGGCTTGAGGGATGAGGGGGTGTGAACAGCAGAGAACATGAGGGAGGAGGGGTGTAAACAGCAGAGGGCTTGGGAGAGGAGGGGTGTGAACAGAAGAGGGCTTGAGGGAGGAGGGATGTGAACAGCAGAGAGGACTTGAGGGAAGAAAGGGTGTGAACAATAATGGTCTTGAAGGAGGATTGTGTGTGAACAGCAGAGAGGACTTGAGGGAAGAAAGGGTGTGAACAATAGAGGTCTTGAGGGAGGAGGGTGTGTGAACAGCAGAGGGCACGAGGACAGAGGTAGTGTGAGCAGCAGAGGACTTGAAGGATGAGGGGGTGTGAACAGCAGAGGGCTTAAGGGAGGAGGGGGTGTGAACAGCAGAGAGGACTCGAGGGAAGAAGGGGTGTGAACAGCTAGCTGAAGGAGGCTTTGTGAACAGCAGAGGTGATGGCGGGAGAGGGTGTGAGCAGAGGACATGGAATATCTGAGTGCCCGTAGTTAAGTAAGGAGGTACTGCCCAAAGACATACAGCCAACGCGGGCGGAGTCAGGATTTGAACACATTCTGTGTGACTCCAGAGCCACCTGGTTCCTAGATTTTCAGTCACCAACCTGATTCCTACAATTTATGTTACATCAATTCAGCCCTAGACTACACAGCCAAGCAGTCCCAGGCAGAACTTTGTGATGTGGTTTACCAGAACAAGGAAATGAGGCGGGAGACAGACAGTTGGCTCCACCAGCCTGGGAGAGGAGGGGCCAGTAGCCAAGGCTGTGGGACATGGGGCTGGGGCAGTTCAGGGAGTGGGGCGGGGGCAAGACCACCTTTGGACGTGCCCACTTGGTGGTTACAGCCTTCTAGAAACCTCAGGGCTGAGAAGGCTCTGGAATATTTTTCTCTATTGACCTGGGGAGGAAATCTCCTGGATAGCACACTCCAGGGAGCTTGACCACTGGCCTCTTATGAGGAAAGCGGTCACCTCACATGACCCAGCAAGGGCTGCGGTGGCCGCCCCTCCCCCTCCCTCCCCAGCTCCTGGGTTCCCTCTCAGGTTAATGCCCGTCCTCCTCACACGCTGCCTTCACCAAGTCCTGCCATCTGCCCTTCTAAACAGCCCTCAAATCTGCCCCCACATGTTTCTGTTTTTGTTTGTTTGTTTTTGGTACCCAGGGTACTGGGGATTGAACTCAGGAGCATTATACCTCTAAGCTGCACACCAGCCCTTTTCATTTTTTAAATTTTGAAACAGGGTCTCACTCACTTGCCAAGGCTGGCCTCAAACCTATGATCCTCCAGTCTCAGCCTCCCAGAGTAATGAGATAACAGGTGTGCACCACCATGCACAGCTCACCCCCTGCTTTCTTATCCCTGCCACCACAGTCATTGTATTCCTGGTTCCCATGATGTCTCCTGGTGGCAACAGGCTTCTTGCTGGGCTCCCTGACTCCTATCCATTCGCCATACTGTGATGACAGTCGGGCCTTGTCATGACCCCATAAAACCATTTAAGGGCTGTCCATTACTCCCAGGATAAAGCCCAACTCCACAGCATCTTGTTCAAGGCTCATTAAGCTCTGACCAGGCTCCCCTCTGTGGTCACCTTTTCTGCTTCCTTCTCCTCCTTTTACTAAAGAAAATGTGCTCTTTCATGCCTCTGCGCCTCCCATATTGAGGTTCCTTCTTCCTGGAATGCCCTTCCCTCCCGTCTTTATCAGGCTGTTTTCACCGCCCTTTTAGACCCAGCTCAAATATCCCTGTGCTGGGAAGTCTTGCTGGGAGCGCTCACTCTACTATGCTCTCGTGGCCTCTGTGCCCCCTTGTCTCTGGTCTCATTGGCTGTTAGGATCTGTCTGGGTCTTGCACTAGACTGGTAACTCACTGAGGGTGGGACCCTCAGCTAGCAGAGGATCCTGAGGACCTGGAGGAGGCGGGAGGGGACCGTCGTTACATGAGACAGAGGAACCTGGTCCTGAGTGGGACCTAGCACCAGGCAGACAGCACCCTGTTTCTGGGCTCTAGTTCTGGGGTTTCAGGGACCATTATAACTGGAGTGAGGATGAAAAGCAAGGGCCCAGTGGGTGGCATTGTAGCTAGCTTGCACATGATCCCTGCACACATGTTGTTTTTCCTCTGGGCCACCCCTCACACTGTCCCCAAGGCTGCAGAAGACCCACCTGTAATGAGGACTCCAGATTCAGGAATATTCCACTCAGGGCTTGTGGCTTTTGCATCTCCTGGCAGAGGGCCGCTGATCGTCATGGAAATCTGAGTGCAGGAAGCGCCTGCTGACTCCTTCCCAGGGTGGGAGGAGCAGGCTATGTCTGCTGCACAGTCTGGGCTGAGCTGGTGCTGAACCAGCAGCTGGCGCCGGGTGGCTCAGGGCTGGACAGGGCTTCTCGTTCCTTCCCCGGCAGGAGTTTCTGTGTGCATCCCAGAGCACTGGCCAAGGCTGCAACCCCCAAGCAAGCTTCTCCTTTGGGGCAGCAAACCTCGTGTCAGGAGCCTGGGTTCTTGTCCTGACTGTGCCACTGGTCAGCTGTGTGTATCAAGACATTTGATTTCTTGAGTCTCAGTTTACTCACCTACAAAATAATAAAAGCACCACAGGATTTTCACTTTGGGCAAGGTGTTGGGAAATGCTCTCCCACTAAAATGCAACTAGATGCTGCATAAATTACAAAGGCACAGCAAAACAAACCATTATTTGAGCAAGGTTTGGTGGTGGCGCACACCTGTAATCCCAGTACTTGGTAGGCTGAGACAGGAGGGTTGCAGGTTCAAAGACAGTCTCAGCAATTTAGCGAGACCCTCCACCACTCAGTGAAGCCCTGTTTCAAAGTAAAATAAAACAACAATAATAAAAAGTGATGGGGTGTCGCTCAGAGGTAGAACACCCTTGGATCCAATCCCCTAGTACCTAAAACAAAAGCAAAACAAAACAAGCGATATTCATAATGCATTTCTGAGCTTGCTAGAAAGTAAGGGGGATCTCTAAGGACAAGGACTAGGTGCCCTCTGCTAAGAAAAACATGGCAAGACAACGAATGGAGAACTGGAACTCAAGCTGGGAGCTGTGGCCAACAGGTAAATGGCAAAGTCAGGCTGAGTGTTGCAGTGAGCGTTGTGATGGGCACATTGAGTCTAGGCCAGGGCGAGGTGAGGATGCCGAACTTGAAACTCCTGCATCCAGCCAGTCTCATAAAGATGGCTAACGTGGTCCCAGTTAATAGCAATCGTCCCTGGCTCCTGGAAGGAGTGAATGCAAGTGCTCTCGGGAAGGTACCTCCAGTGTAGGCCCTCAGGATTCCCACAGATTAACTCCAACAAAAGATGAGCTCGCAATCAGTGGTCCCCAAACTATAAGAAAAGAAGCCAGGATGAGAGCCAACGATAAAGCAGTTCACTCGGGCACCCCCTTGAATACTTCAGCAGTTGAAATTATCACATAAAGAATATAAAATAATCATGTAGGAAATGTTTAAAAAATGAAAGATGAGCCGGGCGCAGTGGCACACATCGTAATCCCAGTACTTGGGAGGCTGAGACAGGAGGATTACTGGTTCGAGGCTAGCCTCGGCAATTTAGCGAGACCCTGATTCAATATAAAAAATAAGCTAGCATGGTGGTGCACGCCTGTAATCTTAGTATTTGGGAGGCTGAGACAGGAGGCTTGTAGGTTGGAGGCCGGCCTCAGCTATTTATTGAGGTCCCTCAGTAATTTAACGAGACCCTGTTCCAAAATAAGAAAACACAATAAAATCGGGCTGGGGGTGTAGCTTGGAGGTAGAATGGCCCTGGGTTCAACCACCAGCACCAAAAAGAAAAGAAAAGAAATGCAAGATGGACTCACACACCTACATGAATGAACACAGAACAAAAACACATTCAAGAATGACTGGGGGGGCCGGGCGTGGTGGAGCACGCTTGTAATCCCAGTACTTTGGGAGGTGGATACCGGAGGATCCGGGTTCGAGGCCAGCCTCAGCGCTCGCTCTCTCTCTCCCTGTCTCTCTCTCTCTCTCTACTTAGTGAGGCCCTCCGCAACTTTGTGAGACCCGGTTTCAAAAAATAAAGTATAAAAAATAGGGCTGGGGGTGTAGCGAGGAGGTAGAACGCCCCTGCGTTCAATCCCCTGTACTGCAAAAAAAAAAAAATGACTGGGAAGATTTGAAAATAAACCAACTAGAACTTGTGCTCAGACTCACACCTGGACACACTGCAACAGACTTGTGGAAGACCAAAAATAAAGAGAATTTAGAATCAGCCAGATAAAAGAAACAAGTTAAAGAAAGAACAAGCTGGGCATGGTGGCGCACACCTACGACCCCAGTACTGAGGCTGAGACAGGAGGATAGCAGGTTTAGGGCTAGCCTCAGCAATTTAGTAAGACTTTTAGAAACACAGCAAGACTCTGTTTCCAAATAAAAATAAAATAGGGCTGGGGGTGTAGCTCAGAGGTAGAATGCCCCTGGGTTCAGTCCCCAATACCACCAAAAAAAAAAAAGAAAGAACAAATAAACAAAACCCCAATATTATTAGATATAATATTTTCGTGTGTGTGTGGTACTGGGAATTGAACCCAGGGTTTGTTCTACATCTGAGCTACACCCCCAGTCCTATTTTTTTTATTTTTATTTTGAAACAGGGTCTCATTATGTTGCAGAGGGCCTCACTAAGTTGCTGAGGCTGACCATGAACCTGCAGTTCTCCTGTCTTAGTCTCCCAAGTACTGGGATTACAGGCATGCGCCACCATGCCTGGCTTAAACATAACTTTTTTTTTTTTTTTTGCGGTACCGGGGATTGAACCCAGGGGCGTTTTACCTCCGAGCTACACCCCCGGCCCTATTTTTTTTATACTTTATTTTGAAACCGGGTCTCACGAAGTTGCAGAGGGCCTCACTAGGTAGAGAGAGAGAGAGAGACGGGGAGAGAGAGAGAGAGAGAGAAAGCTCTGAGGCTGGCCACGAACCTGGATCCTCTGGTCTCCGCCTCCCAAAGTACTGGGATTACAAGTGTGCACCACCACGCCCGGCCTTAAACATAACTTTTTAAAATTCAGCTACATGTTTCCTATGAGTCTCTCCTCAAATACAAGTACACAGAAAGGCTGAAAATAGAAATGTCTAGAGGGATACAGCAGAAAAATACCAAACAAAATAAAATTAGAGTGCCTTATTAGTATCAAAAAAAGAATCATTATGTTAAACATTATTATAAGAGATAAAGTTCTTAATAATGATAAAAGTTTTAGTGCACCTGGAAGATATAACATTTCAACTAATAACCTCAAAATATACAAAGCAAGAGTAGATAGAACTAGACAGAAACATGGATAAATCTGTGATTGTTATAAAAGATTTCAATATCTTTTCCAATTATCTGTATTTCAAGCAAAGAAAAAATTAAGATAGAGAAGGCTTAAACTACATAACTGAGTGGGGTGTGGTGGCACACACCAGTTATCCCAGTACTTGAGAGGCTGAGACAAGGAAGTTAGCAGGTTTGAGGCCAGCTTCAGCAACTTAGCAAGACTCTCAGCACCCTAATAAGACCATTTCAAAAATAAATAAATAAGCTGGGTGTGGTGGTGCATGCTTGTAATCCCAGTACTTTGGGAGGCGGAGACCAGAGGATCCAGGTTCACGGCCAGCCTCATCTCTCTCTCTCTCTCTCTCCCTGTCTCTCTCTCTCTCTACTTAGTGAGGCCCTCCGCAACTTCGTGAGACCCGGTTTCAAAATAAAGTATAAAAAAATAGGGCCGGGGGTGTAGCGCGGAGGTAGAACGCCCCTGGGTTCAATCCCCGGTACTGCAAAAAAAAAAATAAATAAATAAATAAAATAAATAAAAAGGGCTGGGGTTGTAGCTCAGAGCTAGAATATCCCTGGGTTCAATCCCCAATACCCCCCCACTACATAACTGATAAACTTGAACAAATAAATATGGATAAAATCCTAGATCCAGCAAGTAGAGAATGCAAGTGTTTTCATGCACACATAGAGAAATTATAAAAAGTGAATATACTAGAACATTATGTAACTCTATTCTACATATTAGAGCACAATGTAATTCTCAACAAATTATAATAATTGGTATACAGACCATGTTTCTGTGCCCCACAACTAGGTTAAAAGTCAATAAAGCAATGAATAAAAATTCAATGTTTATAACTAAGAAAAGTAAGTGGGGCATGGTGGCGCACGCTTGTAATCCTAGTACTTGGGAGGCTGAGACTGGAGGATCTGGGTTCGCAGTCAGCCTCAGCTACTTAGTGAGGCCCTCCGCAACTTAGTGAGACCCTGTTTCAAAAGAAAGAATAAAAACTAGGGCTGGGGGTGTAGCTTGGAGGTAGAACGCCCCTGGGTTCAATCCCCAGTACCGCAAAAAAAAAAAAAAACCATCATCATAGAAATTTTAGAAGTACTTAGAACTTAATGAAAATAGTACAGATCAAAACTCTGTTGATGGGATTGCAAATTAGTACAGCTGCTATGGAGACAGTATGGAGGTTCCTTAAAAGACTGGGAATGGAGCCACCACAGGACCCAGCCATACCACTCCTGGGGATCTTCCCAAAGGAATTGAAGTCAGGCTGAGACAGGAGGATCGCAGGTTCGCGGCCAGCCTTAGCTGCTTAGTGAGGCCCTCCACAACTTAGCGAGACCCTATTTCAAAATAAAGAATAAAAAATAGGGCTGGGGGTGTAGCTCAAAGGTAGAATGCCCTTGGGTTCAATCCCCTGTACCAAAAAAAAATAATTTATAGAGATACATGTGTATCCATGTTTATAGCAGCACAAGTCACAATAGCCAAACTATGGAACCAGCCTAGGTGTCCATCAACAGATGAATGGATTATGAAACTATGATACACATATTATACATATAAACTATGATACATACCATATACACACACACACACACACACACACACAATGGAATTTTACTAAGGCATAAAAATGAGCACAATCATGCCATTTGCAGGAGGATGGATGGAACGCAAGAATATTATGCTAAGTGAGATTAGCCAGTCCCAGAAAGTGAAGGGTCATATGTTTTCTCTCCTATGTGGAAGCCAGGGAGAAACTGAGAAAGAGGACTTCAGATAAATGAGGGGAGACACTAGTAGATGAGTGGAAGGAGATTTGGGGAGGAGACAGGGGAGATCTGATCATGGAAACAGTTCAAATAATCCTTTGTTTATATATGAAGTTATCTATATCCATGTTAATAGCATGTATGGGAGGGGGAGGGAGTTGTGTGCGTGTGTGTTTCTATCACGCTGAACTGCACCATGATGTATAATTACAATGCACCAATACAATTAAAAAAAAATAAACTTGTGAATGAAGCAAAAGTGGTAGTTTGAGGGGAATTTAGAGCCTCAAATGCTTGTATTTTTTAAAAACACTGTCAATTAGCCAGTCCTCTTGGTACATACCTATAATCCTAGTTCTTGGGAAGCTGAGGCAGAATCGCAGGTTTGAGGTCAGCCTCGTCAACTTAGTGAGACCCTCAGCAACTTAATGAGACCCTGTTTCAAGATAAAAATAATAAAATAGGGCTTGTAGTGTAACTCAGAGATAGAATGCCCCTGAGTTCAATCCCCAGTACCAAAAACAACAACAACAACAACAAAAACAGGGCTGGAGATGCAACTCAGTGGTAGAGCACTTACCTAGCATCTGTGAGACCCTGGGTTCAATTTCCAGCACTGCAAAAAAAAAAAAAAGTAGAAAGCTGAATCAAAAAAATTTTTAAACATGACAAAAGTGAGTTTATACGATGGATATTTAGCATTAATACATATTAGATATTAATATAAATTTTGTTTATGTTATTAATAACACCATATAATGTAATACATGCAATTATAATAATAAAATATAAAACAAAATTAAAATATAAATAGATGCAGTGACAGTAACATATTAAAGGAGAAAAATCTATGCAGAAAAAACATTTAGTAAAAATCAATAGCCATTTAAGATTAAAATTGTTATTTTAGGAATACAAGGACATTTCTTAACTTGAAATATGAAGCAAAATCATTCTTGGTAGTAAAAAGTAAAAAGCATTCTCCTTAACAGAACAAGACAAAGATCCCAACTTTCAGCCTTCTAATCAACATTTTATTGGAGGTTCTAGCCAGGGTGTTTAAGATAGAAGAAAAGGCACAATGATTAGAAAGAAACAAAGCTATCGTTTCTTCCTGATGATAGGATTATCTACATATAAAAGTTCAAAATAAACTAATCTAATAATCTAGACAATTAGAATTAATAAAAGTTTATCAAGGTGGCAGGATATAAGATCGGTCTTTAAAATTAAACTTTTTTCTCTACGCTTGCTGATAAAAGTAAACAATTCAGAAAAAGACAATATTTAGAATAGAGACAGAAAGAAAGCAATCTAAAAATAAGTCTAAATTGGGAATGGTGGTGTGTGCCTATAATCCCAGTACTTGGGAGGCTGAGACAAGAAGATAACGGGTTTGAGGCCAGCCTCAGCAAGTAGTGAGATCTCATCAACCTATTGAGACCCTGTTTCAAAAAAAAAAAATAAAATAAGGCTGGGGGTGTAGCTCAGAGGTAGAATGCCCCTGGGTTCAATCCCTAGTACCACAAAAAATTAAAAATAAATAAGTCAAATAAAAGAGGTGCAAGATCCAATGTAGAAAATGATACCACTGTATTAGAAAACATGAAAGAAGTCAGGCGTGGTGGTGCACGCCTGTAATCCCAGAATTTCAGAGGCTGAGACAGTAGGATTGCAGGTTCGAGGACAGCCTCAGCAAGTAGTAAGACTCTCATCAACCTATTGAGACCTTGTTTCAAAATAAAAATAGAATAGAGCTGGGGAGGTAGCTCAGAGGTAGAATGCCCCTTTGTTCAATCCTCTGAGCTACACCTCCAGCCCTATTTTATTCTTTTATTTTGAAACAGGGTCTCACTAAGTTGTGGAGGGCTTAAATTACCGAGGCTGGCTGCGAACCTGCCATCCTCCTGTCTCAGCCTCCCAAGTACTGGGATTACAAGTGTGTGCTACCATACCCGGCTTCTAATTTTATTTTGAGACAGGGTGTTGCTGAGTTGCCTAGGCTGGCCTTGAACTTTCAATCTTTTAGAAATTGCTTCTAAAACCTGTATGGGTCTGGGGATGTAACTCAGTAGTAGAGGGCTTGCTTAGCATGCACAAGGCCCCGGATTCCATCCCCAGCACCGCAAAACAAATAAACAAAAAAACAACATGCATGGAAGAGCCAAAGTCCAAGACTAGATGAACAACTAGAGGGAAGACGCTGCTCTAGGTGCAATTGAAACATTATAAAGGGTTAGTAATGAAGGCAGTGTGGCGTTGACACAGGACTGGACCAACAGACCAATGCGACAGTAACAAGCACTCACGGATAAGGAAACCCGACCTATGACAGGATTGGCATTTCAGATTACCAGAAAAGGATGGACTATTCAATGTAAGGTGCTGGGGTGATTGGTTAGCCATATGGAAAAATACCAAATTGAGTCCTTAGTTCACCTGTACCTCAAAAACTCAATTCGTGTGTGTGTGTGTGTGTATGTGTGTGTGTGTGTGTGTGTGGTACTGGCGATTGAACCCAGGGGTATTCTACCTCTGAGCTGCATCCTCAGCCCTATATTATTTATTTATTTTATTTTGAAACAGGGTCTCACTAAGTTGCTGAGAGTCTCGCTAAGTTGTTGAGGCTGGCCACGAACCTGTGATCCTCCTGTGTCTCAGTCTCCCAAGTACTGGGACTACAGGCGTGTGCCATCATGCCCGGCACAAAAATCAATTCTTTTTTTTTTTTTTGTGGTACTGGGGATTGAACCCAGGGGCATTCTACCTCTGAGCTACACCCCCGGCCCTATTTTTTTTATTCTTATTTTGAAACAGGATCTTACTACATTACAGAAAGCCTCACTAAGTAGCTGAGGCTGGCCGCGAACCTGTGATCCTCCTGTCTCAGCCTCCCAAGTACTGGGATTACAGGTGTGTGTCACTATGCCTGGCTCAAAAATCAATTCTTTTTTTTTTTTGTGGTACTGGGGATTGAACCCAGGGGTATTCTACCTCTGAGTTCCATCCCCGTTCCTATTTTTTATTCTTTATTTTGAAACAGGGTCTCACTAAGTTGCGGGACAGTCTCACTAAGTAGCTGAGGCTGGCCGTGAACCCAGATCCTCCTGTCTCCGCCTCCCAAGTACTGGGATTACAAGCGTGTGCCACCATGCCTGGCCTTCAAAAATCAATTCTTAATGGATTAAAAATGTATACGTAGGGCTGAGATGTAGCTCAGTGAAAGAGTGCTTGCCTAGCATGGGTGAGGCACCAGGTTCTATCCCCAGCACTACAATAAATAAATAATATAAATTTTTATGTGAAAGTCAAAGCTTTAAATTTAAGAAGAAAATATAACAGACTATCTTTGTGACTTGAGTAGGGAAGGATTTTATAAATAAAACCAAAAAAAAGAAAGCACTAATTATAAAAAGTATGATAAAATTAGGCTACATTAAAATGAAGAACTTCTTTTCTTTTTTGTGGTACCAGGATTGAATCCAGGGACGTTTTACCTCCAAGCTACACCCCCGGCCCTATTTTTTATACTTTATTTTGAAACCCGGTCTCACGAAGTTGCAGAGGGCCTCACTAAGTAGCCGAGGCTGGCCACGAACCCGGATCCTCCGGTCTCAGCCTCCCAAGTACTGGGATTACAAGCGAGCGCCACCACGCCCGGCAAAATGAAGAACTTCTATTCCTCGAAAATCAACATTAAGAAAGAGGAAGGAAGCCGGGTTTGGTGTTGCACACCTGTAATCCCAGTACTTGGGAGGCTGAGACAGGAGGATCGCAGGTTCCAGGCCAGCCTCAGCAACTTAGCAAGTCCCTGTTTCAAAATAAAAAATGAATATATAAATAAACAAACAAAAAAGGGACTGGGGTGTAGCTCCGGGCAGATTGCCCCTGGGTTCAATCCCCAGTATCAAAAAACCAAAGCAAAATGAAATTCAAGGCCAAAAGTATTTAACAGCATGAAGAGGGACATCATTTAATAAAGAAATACGCGTTCCCAGGCCGGGCGTGGTGGCTCATGCTTGTAATCCCAGTACTTGGGAGGCTGAGACCGGAGGATCCAGGTTTGCAGCCAGCCTCAGCTACTTAGTGAGGCCCTCTGCAATTTAGTGAGACCCGGTTTCAAAATAAAGAATAAAAAATAGGGCCGGGGTGAACGCGCCTGTGTTCAATCCCCTGTACCGCAAAAAAAAAAACAAAAAAAAAAAAGAAAAGAAAAGAAAAAGAAAAAGAAAAAGAAATACGCGTTCCCTGAGGAAGAGAGAGCAATCACAAACTTTGTACCAAAGAACAAAGAACCAACTACACAAAGCAAAAACTCCGAAGAAAGAACCTTCTGGAAAGCTCGACTTACCTTCTTTCCTGCTCAGCAGTAGGAGATCCCTCCTGGGGACATCAGTGCCAGTCAGGTCCACTCCTGAGCAGTGTCCTGCCTTGGAGGAGTCACCACTGGGACAGGTCCCACCTTCTCTAGTGATGTGGAAAGGGCCCAAGGAATGTGGCCAGGCTCCCAGGGCTCCTGGTCTGGCCTCGTCCAGCCCCCAGCCCCAGCTCCTGCATCTGCCTGATACCCGGCCTCCTCCATCCCTGCTCCTTCTGACCGGCCCAATGCCTTTTCCTGGAGATGGCGGGGGCTTTAATCTGTGACAACGAACCCTCAGCAAATCGCTGACCACTCTGAGCCTCTTCTGCCTCTTCTCTCTGGCCAGCACGAGACGACCGTCTGAGGGCCGCAGACCATGCCCGCGGGAGGGTTGAGCTGGGCCAAAATGGGGAGGCTGGCTCTGGCCATCAGTCTCCCTCCCTCCTGGCTTCTCTTGTCGTGTCCTGTCTGAGCCAGCTGGCTGGCCAGTGCCCAGGAAGCAGCTTCGGACGGGCCACACCCTCAGCCCCGTGCAGAGCCGCCCTCTGTTTCCTCTGAGGAGAAATCTCCTCTCCTGTCCCTCAGGCGGCTCCTAGGCGTGCTGCTTGGCCTGGAGCCGGGGTTGAGCCTGCCCGCCCTGGGAAGGCTCTTCCCGCCCTTCCTTCCAGGGAAAGTGGCTTGTTCACGCTGGGAACCTGCTCTCAGGAGCTGCTGCTCCTCTACCCCTCAGGGCGGCAGGGTCTTCATCTAGGGGTTGGGGATAATCATGCTACCTTGAGTGAGAAGTAAGGGAGACAAGGGAGACGAGGCCGCTTGTCACTGGCCGGTGGCAAGTGCTCCACGCATGGCAGCTGCTATTATTGTCATGGTCATCACTAGTACTTGGCGCTGGCGGGGCCTTTTATAAGCAGAAAGATCAATGCGGCAAGTGGCCTTCTTTTTTTTTGCAGTACCAGGGATTGAACCCAGGGGCATTGTTCTACCTCCGCGCTACACCCCCGGCCCTATTTTTTATACTTTTTATTTTGAAACCAGGTCTCACGAAGTTGCAGAGGGCCTCACTAAGTAGAGAGAGAGAGACAGAGAGAGAGAGAGAGAGAGACAGAGAGACAGGGAGAGAGAGAGAGACAGAGAGAGAGAGAGCTGAGTCTGGCTGTGAACCCGGATCCTCCGGTCTCCACCTCCCAAAGTACTGGGATTACAAGCGTGCGCCACCACGCCCGGCGTGCAAGTGGCCTTCTTGCAGACTTGAACTTCATTGTTTTTTTGCAGAGCGGGATCCCAGCTTTCTGGCCTTGTCACAGCTGCTGTTGGTGGACATTTTTGCAATGAGGATAACTGGATTGTGTGCTTATTAGTAACTTAGCACCAGTAATTCACTTTTTCTAACTGAACTGTTGCACATGAAATGCTCTGCTGCCTGTCCCTGCAGCACGGCCCCCCAGTTGGAGCTGGGGATGGCCAGGGGGTTTCCCCTCCACATGTGTGGAACCAGAGGGGACCCCGTACCCGGCAGGTACTCGTGGCCACAGAGCTGAGGTGGCAGGAACTGTCTTGCTGTGATGCAGGGTCCTGGTTGTGTATTTTATGCCAACAATCATCATTTTCGTTTGTACTCAGGAAATCTTTGACAGTTATCTGGTTGAATGCCATCTGCAGAGAAAACGTAGCCCAAACAATGTCTACTCTCAAATACCAGCTCAAAATCTGTGCACACAGCTCGCCTAGCATGTGCAAAGCCCCGGGTACGATCAAAATCTGTGCACACAGCTCGCCTAGCATGTGCAAAAATATTTTTTAAAATCTGTGCATGTGTTAGGTAGAATTTTCACAAATCTTACAAAGCGGGGTGATGTTGCCAAATTGGGGGGTGCTATGCTTTGGATATAGTTTGAACATGTCCCCTAAGGGTGTATGTGTTGCAGCATGGTTCCCAGCATGGCAGTGTTCTCAGGTCATGGACCCTTTAAGAGGCGGAGCCTAATGGGAAGTACTTAGGTCATTGCAGGTCCCGCCCTCAGAAGGAACTGATGTAATTCTCACTGGACTCTGGTTCACTCTCACAAGAGGGTTGTTATAAGAGTGAACCTGGCCATCCTTGAGCTCCGACTTCCTGTCATGAGAGCTCTCTCTGACTCGCACACCCTCCTGCCACGCATGACGCCATCTTCCCTGCGGCCCCTGCCAGAGCCCGTGCTGTGCTATTTGGACTTTCAGTCTCAAAAACCATGACTTAAATAAACCTCTTCCTTCAAAGTCTCCAGCCTCTTGTATTTTGTTATCGTGACAGCAAGCAGGATGACTACAGGGGAGAAGGTGCGAGACTGTTAGTGTGCTCTGTTGAGAACCATCTTTGCTACTATTTGGGGTTTGTTTTGAGCACTGATTTTTATGTCAGAAACCTAGAAGTATTATTGCCTTTATTCACTCAATAACTGTGGGTTTTAGTCAGGACTCTGGTGACAAGGGACAGTGACTCCAATTAACTTAAGCAATAAAGAGCTTTAGTGGCCACTTTTTTTTTTTTTTTGCAGTACTGGGGATTGAACCCAGAGGCATTCTACCTCCGAGCTACACCCCCACCCCTATTTTTTATTCTTTATTTTGAAACAGGGTCTCACGAAGTTGCAGAGGGTCTCACTAAATAGCTGAGGCTGGCAGCGAACCCGGATCCTCCTGTCTCAGCCTCCCAAGTACTGGGATTGAAAGCGTGCGCCACCATGCTCGGCTTAGTGGTCACTTACTTATTACCTCCTTAGTGTGTCCATAACCTGAAGTCCTGGAGGCTGCCTCTCTCTGTCCCTCTTTCCTCTTACCCTCTGCCTGGGAATTGGCCCTGTCTCCAAGGCGCCCCCTGTGGGCAAGAACATGGCTGCCAGCATGCCTCTAGCCGGACACAAGGAGGTACCCCAGCTTCACCCTTGCACCAAGGGAATGTGCTGTCAGCCTCAGAGAATGGGAGGGCTGGTGTCACAGGAAACAGTTTCTGGAAGCTTCCCTGGCTAAAAGGGAGGGGGGATTCACCATTGCCAGATCAGTTACCCACCCACCCTATGCTGAGTTGCCAAGACTGAAATGATCAGAATGAAACACTGACCCGGGTTGGAGGAACCCGGCTGTGCCCCAGGACCCTTGCTCAGGGAGGTTACTGAACTGCCCTGAGCCCACTCTCGCCCGTCCAGTAAGATGGGAATGCTTAGCCGGGCATGGTGGTGCACGCCTGGAATCCCAGTACTTGGGAGGCTGAGACAGGAGGATCACAGGTTCAAAGCCAGCCACAGCAACGTGGCGAGGCCCTCAGCAACTTAGTGAGATCCTGTTTCAAAATAAAAAATTAAAAATAGCTGGGGGTGTAGCTTGGAGGTGGAACGACCCTGGGTCCAATCCCCAGTACCAAAACAAAAAAGAGGGAATGCTCACATCTACTTCCCAGGGGTGCGGTGGGGGATCCACGCTACATCCGTGCCGGCCCACCCTGGGCCCCGCGCTTCCTGCTGTCCATCACCAAAGCCTACGCCGCCCGCCGGGCTCGCACCTGCCTGGCTCCCGACCGCCACCTCGTGGCCGTATGGGTGACTGCAGGCTTGGTGACGAAATTCAAACCAACCTCTTTCTGGTCTTGGGGATTTAGTAGCAATGCAAGATTTGATAAAGGGGTGAGGAATAAAAGTGGGGGGCTGCCCATACAAAGCCACCTGAATGTTCTGCCTCAGGGGGGAGATGCACTAGAGGGGTGCCTGCCGGATTCTGTGCTACGGGCGTTCTGTGCCCCCCACTGCTGATCAGAGTTTTCCAAATGAAGAAGCAGGGGTTCTCCAGGTCCTAGTGAGGTACGCCAGGGGCTCCAAGAATTGAAAAATGTACATTTTCTTTATGTAGGGAGCGGGTACAGGGTTTTCTTTTTGTGTTACTGGGGATTGAACCCAGGGGCATTCTACCTCTGAGCTACATCTCTAGCCCTTTTTATTTTTTATTATTTGTTTTGAAACAGGGTCTTGCTAACTTGCTGATGAAAGTCTCACTATGTTGCTGAGACTGTCCTCGAACCCGTGATCCTCCTGTCTCAGCCTTCCAAGTACTGTGATCACAGGCGTGCGCCACCACGCCTGGCTGGGTACAGGGGTTTTTTATTGATTATTTCTATTTAGGCTATAAATATGTTCGAGAATATATAGACTCTTGTATTATTATTATTCAATATTTCGTGGTGTGCTGATCTGATTCCCAGCTTGATTGGAGGACGGGATGTGACAGGCATCCTTCCCTGTCTGATGGACCCCGGCCTGCCCTGCCTGGGCACCGGGAATCTTACCTTTGGCCGTCTAAATTCAGCTTCCCGCCAGCCTCCTTGCCTCCTGCAGTCCGGCCGCTGGGCCTCTCCTCCAGCTGTTCCCTCTTCCTGGATGACCTTCCAGTCTCTGCTCACTCTACTCTCACCGGTCTTTGCAGGCTCAGCCCAAATGTTCCCTCCTCTAGGAGGCCTGCCCTGATTGCCCCAGCGCGGCTGACAAGCCCGCCCCATGTTGAGCCCTCTGTGTCTTTCTCATAAGTTCTTCCCAGGTGGGCCTGCGTGGTGGGATAAAGAGCAAAGAGGATGCGCCATCCAGGGGCTGCTCCATCCTCCAGCTGAGCTCCAGGGGGTGCTCTTAGTTGAAAGCCAAGAACAGAGTCCTCCTGTCTGTCTGGAGTCAAGATCTGCCTGGCACCAGGTGGGGTGACACACACCCCTGTAATCCCAGTAGTTGGGAGGCTGAGACAGGAGGATCTCGGGTTTGAGACCAGCCTTAGCAATGTAGTGAGACTCTCAGCCACCTAGTGAGACCTTATTTCAAAACAAAAAAATAAAAAAGGGCTGGGGGTATAGCTCTGGGGTAGAATACCTCTGGGTTCAGCTTCTAGTGTAAGAAAAAGAAAGGAGAGGAGAGGAGAGGAGAGGAAAGGAAAGGAAAGGAAAGGAAAGGAAAGGAAAGGAAAGAGAAAGGAAGAAAGAAAGGAAGGAAGGAAGAAAGGAAAGAAAGAAAGAATAGCTGGGTGTGGTGGCGCACGCTTGTAATCCCAGCACGCGCTCTCTCTCTCTCTCTCTCTCTCTACTTAGTGAGGCCCTCCGCAACTTCGTGAGACCTGGTTTCAAAATAAAGTATAAAAAATAGGTAGAACGCCCCTGGGTTCAATTCCCGCTACCGCAAAAAAAAAGGAAAAAAGAAAGAAAGAAAGAAAGAAAGACAGGAAGGAAGGAAGGAAGAAAGAAAAAGAAAGAAAGGAAGAAAAGAAAAGAAAAGAAAAGAAAAGAAAAGAAAAGAAAAGAAAAGAAAAGAGAAATTTCTGCCTGGCAAGCTGGGTGTGGTGTCGCATGACTGTAATCCTAGTACTTGGGAGGCAGAGACAGGAGGATCACAGGTTCGCAGCCAGCCTCAGCTACTTAGCGAGGCCCTGTTTCAAAATAAAAAGTAAAATAGGGCTGGGGGTGTAGATCAGAGGTAGAATGACCCTGAGTTCAATTCCCAGTACCGGGGGCAGAGTCTGGGGACACTCAGGAGCCAAATCTACCCCCCAGAAATGAGGACTCTGAGGGGGGCCTCTTCCCATGTCCTCTCGTCCCCAGGGACTCAGCCTACGTCCCCCAACCCCAGGCCTTCACCTTCTGGGCCTGGGGAGGGGAGAAGGCATGGTAGGAGGAAATGGATTAGGATTAGGAGGAAATGGATTACATACACACACACACACACACACACACACACACACACACTTTTTAGTGGCAGGGTTTTTAAACGCTTGCTGTAGGTAAGCGAGTTGGCAGCCACCTGCTGTGCGGGAGGGGGGAGACCCTTCACATGAACCCAGGCCAGGCCTTTGATTTCAAGAATGGGTCTAGTCTTGCCTGTGTGCTATGCAGTCTAGCCTAGTGTCTTACTTTCTCTGGGCCTCAGTGAGGCACTCTGAAGGTAGGAGAAGTTTCCTTGTCCCCAGGTCCCTGGGCCTGACACTGGAGGACTAGCTCACAGGGCCAGAGAGTGTGGGCTTGGGCGGCAGCCTGGGGTGGTGGCAAGGCCGGGGGTTTGCAGCCAAACCTAGTTTCTTTTGTGTGTATGTGTGTGTAAAACTGGGAATTGAATCCAGGGGCATTCTACCTCTGAGCTATGCCCCCAGCAACTATTTTACTTATTTATTTTATTTATTTATTATTATTTTTTTGAGGTACTGGGGATTGAACCCAGGGGCATTCTACCTCTGAGCTACATCCCCGGCCCTATTTTTTATACTTTATAAAAAAGTGGAGGGCCTCACTAAGTAGCTGAGGCTGGCTGCGAACCTGTGATCCTCCTGTCTCAGCCTCCCAAATACTGGGATTACAAGCGTGCGCCACCATGCCTGGCTCTATTTTATCTTTTATTTCCATGCCTTGCTCAAACCTGGTTCTGCTGCTGTTCTTTCTTCCTTTCTTTCTCTTTTTTTCTTTTTTTCTTTTTCTTTTTCTTTCTTTCTTTCTTTCTTTCTTTCTTTCTTTCTTTCTTTCTTTATTTCTCTCTCTCTCTCTCTCTCTCTCTCTCTTTCTTCTTTCTCTCTTTCTCTCTTTCTTTCTTTCTTTCTTTCTTTCTTCTTTCTGTGGTACTGGGGATTGAACCCTACACCCCTACCTTTTTTATTTTTTAGTTTTTTTTAAACAGGGTCTCACTAAGTTGCTGAGAGACTTGCTAAATTGTGGAGGCTGGCCTTGAACCTGTGATCCCTCTGTCTCAGCCTCCCAAGTAGTGGGATTACAGGTGTGTGCCACCACGCCCGGCTGGTTCTGCTGTTCTCGTTGACTTTGTCATAGTGAGCTGGTCACTGCCTCCTCTGACCCTTGTTTCTCTCTCCTGCCTCTCGGGGTCGTTAGGGGTACAAATGAGGAAATGAACTGGAGTCCCAGGGGCCATGTGGCTGCCCAAGTCACCCAGGCTGAATAGTGAGCCCAGAAGAGGCTGCAGGGCGGAGCCTGCCCCTAGGGGGCGCCAGGGCTCACAGGCAGAGGGACAGAAGGGAAGGGTGATTTCAGATGGTGCCCACCACAGGAATGGGGGTGGCTTCAAAGGAGCAGCCAGAGGGATAGGGGAGCGAGAGGACACAGGGCATCAGGCCCAGCGGCCTCCAGATGCACACACATGCAGAGGTACACAATGACCTACCCGCGTGTGGATACACAAGATCTTCCCCAATGCGCCGGCCCACAGGGACACCGGCCTTCCTATCCTGATGGCAGCAGCCTGCTGGTAGACACAGCCGCGCCTGGCACACTGACCCCTGCCGACGCCCAGCTCCACGCGCAACAGAGCAGGCAACCGGCCCATGGAGCTATTTCCATAGAAACACACACACACGCACACGCACACGCACACGCACAAACACACACACACACACACACACACACACACACACACACACACACACACACACCCTGATGGGCCTCGGAGGAATCTTAACACTTGGAGGAACATACGTTGAGAACCCAATTCCCCACCCGCGCCTCCGTCTCCCTGGGTTCAGTGCAGAGGCCGCGCGGCCGCGTGGGTTGGCCTCAGCTTCGTCGTGTTCCCGTGCGCGGTCCGGGGTGAGCGCGCCCAGCCCGTGCCTCAGCGACCAGCGGTGGGTGTGGAAGACCCAGGTGTGCTGCCCTGTCCCGCAGCGGTCCAGCTCATCTCCACCTGGGTGTCCCAGACCCTCAGCTCGGGAGCCGCAGACCAAGGTTTGATCCCCCTCCCCTACACCTGCTCCCCCTCCTGCGCCCCATCTCGGCGACCAGAGACCTGGATGTCACCTGGACCCCCCTTCTCACCAGTACCCCTGGGATCAAACCCGGTTTCTAATCCGGGTTCTGCTGTTCTGGCTGGCTTTGTCAGTGGGGCATTTGCTCCCCATTGCTACCACCCTCATCAAAGCCATTGTCCCCTCTCACCTGGGTGACCCCGTTGACCCCCGGCCTCCACCAGCCCACCTGAGCTCGTCAGATCTACTCTCTCAGCAGACACCCCGATGGCCTGGCCCTGCCTCCAGCCTCATCGCTTCTCCCCACCCCCCAACCACGCCATCTTTTCGGATTAGGAGATTCACAGGACTTTGCCTGCCTCGGAGGTTCTGTACAAGTCCGGGACACTCCCAGACACCCCTCCCCGCTCCCGGTCCCCACTATACCAGGGAACTTCAGCTCTCAGCTTAATATGCAGCTTCTTCCAGGAAGCCTTCCGTGAGGCTCTGCCCCTCCAGACAGGACCAGGCACCCCCGTGACAAGCCCTTGTTGCGCCTCAACTGAGCGCACATCACCTGCTTATGTCCTGGGGAACCACCAAACCCTGCCTCTCAGCCTGGTGACTCTTAAGGGACCCTTCACAAGCACTGGTTGGTCGAATGCAGGAGGGAATGAATGAGTCAGGACTGGGATTGAGTGACGTGGGGACAGAGTGGAGGCACTGGTACTCAGGCTGGAGATGGCTCGGGGCTGGGATAGGACAGGGGCAGAAAGACACGAGGATTATGAGATGAGTTTGGGGACAACCCGGGGCCCCAAGCCCCCCTTCTCCTCAACCTACTGTCCCTGGCAGCCGCCAAGAAATCTAATGTCACCAGCAGGCCTGACCCCCCCCCCCAAGGAGACGCACCACAGGCGTGTACAGGTTGGTTTATTTACAAATATACCGATGTCTCATCTTTTCTTGTTGTTCTTTCCATTTTCTGCTTTTGTGGGAGGAGGCAGAAGGTGAGTGGAAGGCAGGGGTGGTGATGTGGTAAACGCTAATAAATAATTTAACAATGACAAGTTATTAAATAAAATGTGTGTGGGGATGGCGGGTGGGCAGTGACAGTCTGTACAAGGAAACGGAGGAATGCCCGTGGCTGCTCCCACGCCTGGCTCCCGTGGGACCCCGGGTGGGGGCGGGGCGCCATCCGAGGGCCACACTTTCCTGCTCCCCCGGTCCCAGGCCGCGTGTGCCCATGGGGGTCTGCGAGCCCCCACATGCGCTGGGTGTGAGTGTGTCCGGATGGAGCCAGCCCGGGGCTTCAGGCTCTCTCACCCCGGGTGGTCCCAGAGAGAGGGGTGTCCAGCCTCCCTGCTGGGGAGATGGGAGAAGAGGCTGCCCCCCAACCCCGTGCAGACAGCTCGCCCTGCTGGGTTTGCTCAGCGCCAGGGCCTCTCCACGCCCACCCCTCCAGGAAGCCCTCCATGAACCTTCCTTGCCCCAGAACTTCCCCTCCAGGCTATGCTGGCCCCTCGGTCTGTCCCCTTAACCAGTGTCCCTTTGTCACTGTGGCCTCCCGGACAGCAGAGCGCGAGGGAGGCTCCACAGAGCAGGAAGGGGAGAAGTCTCGGGCAGATCCCTTCCTCTTTCTGAGCCTCTACTTCCCCAGCGGGGAAGGGGAACTTGGCTTTCTCCAACACTCCCCCGGCCCACCTCTCACCTCCAGAGAGCTCCTCCCTCTCCCCCAGGGCTCCCTCCTGCCCCCTCCTAGTCTGGGCTGCGCTCCCTCCAGCAAGTGGGGAGAACCTGCTCATGTCACCTTCCCCAGGGTTCAAGCTCCCTTCTGAGCCTCACATTCCTCATCTGAGAAATGGGTCCCTAACCACGCTGGGGCAGGGCTGGGAGGGAGGGTTTGCCTCTCCTGGGAGAGAAGCGCCCCCGCCCGCCCCTGCCGGGCCCTGTGCCTGGCTCCAGAGTCCCCTTGCTCCCTGTGTCCCCTCACCCAGTTTGCACCAGGGCGGGAAGCCAGAGCTATGGTGAAGGGGACACTAAGCCTGGCCGGCGGGGCATCTTTGGCACGAGGGGCTCTCCAAGGTCCCTTCTGGCTCTGACAACCTGGGGTCATGGGTGTGGGGGGGTCTCAGCACAGAGGCAGCAGAGGCTGGGGCCGGACTAAGGGTCTGCTAGGACCCAGAGTGGGAAGAGGTGACCCTCAGGGCCAGCAAGTTTACTAAGAACAAGTCCTTCCCTTCAAGACAAGCAGGACAGGGCTGACCGGCCTCCCGTCCTCAGCTCCGCTCTGTGGCTAATGAGCTGCGAGGCCCGGGCAGGTGCCCCCCCTCTGGCCTCAGGTTTCCAGCTGTGAAGGGGGGGCACTACAGGACCCGCTGCTGATGTTCCTTCCAACCTAAAGGGGGGAGGGGCCCGGTCTCCTGGGGCTGGAGTGTCTACTCAAGTGTCCCTGGCTCCACTCAGCCTGTGCGTGTGCCAAAGGAGAACGAGAGGGCGACAGGAAAGTGCCCAGCCCCGGCAGGCTGAGGCTGCAGAGGGACGGAGGCCACCCCCGAGGTCCCTGGCAAAGTTCTCTTGGTAACAAGAAGAGCACAGGAGGGCCAGGCTGGCTGTGTGGCCGCCGACGCCGAGCCACATCTTTCCCTTGACAGCTGTCTGGTGATGAGCAGGGGTGTGAACGGAGAAGCCCAGGAGCAAGGAGATTGGCCTGGGGTGCTCTGGAGGGACCGAGGTCTCCCCAGCAGACAGAGGAGCCAAACCACACAGCAGGTTGGAGGATTCCAGAGAGAGCCAGGCAGAGGGACCCAGAGGTGGAGAGAGCCGTCCTCATCCGCTCAAAGGTTGGGTTGGGCGGTGGCCTAGGGCTGGACTTTAAAGGCACCAGGTCGAGAGCACCTGGGCAAGGACACAGTGGTCACTAGGGGACAGTGTGGGGTCACTGAGGACGGCCCTTCACCCTGACCTCCCTTCCTCTTCTCACGGGTAGAGTCGAGGGGCTGGGGCTGGTGGTGGGCCTGGATCCCAGCTGGGCATTGGACAAGAACCCCTGTAGCCTCCAGGTGGGCCAGGGGGCTGGGGTGCTCTAACAAGGGGGTCTTGTTAATGGGCCAGTGCCATGGCCCCCCGCTAGGCGGAACACCCAGGGCTGCTTCGGCAGGACACTCAGGGCCGGCTCCACTCACTGGCACAAGCGCTTGGGAGGGACTAAAGCCAGTGGTCACAGGGTCGGGGTGCAGAGGAACTCCACAGGTCAATTGAACCAAGCAAATGTCACCAGAAACAAGCCGGAAGCCCTTCACAGGTCTAAATAAACGACACCTCCCATCCTACCTACACCCAGAGGAGAGCTGTAGCTTAGCGATCCCCCAGCGGATTCCTTACACAAGGGCAGGGTGAGTTCCCAAGGTCCCGTGGCCCAAAGCCCTGGCTGGAGGGAGGCCACATGAACAGCGCAGGGCACCTGAAGCAGGGGAGCCGGCGGCGCTCTGCCGGCCGGTTCCCAGGCAGGGATGGTGTTTGGAGGAAGGGCTGGAGGACTGGGGACTCACTCTGACTTTTTCGAGTGAGGGCTGAGGAAGGCAGAGGAGACCAGCAGGAGAGGGCCACGGACTGCTCAGGGAGTGAGCTTCCGTCACTGGAGGTATGCAAGGAGAGGTGGAGGTGGCCTGGAGGGAGCCAAGTATCCGATGGCATACCAAGTGGGTGACTTCTGAGGTCCTGCCTGGTTCTGGGGCCACCCTCCTGTCCAGGTGGCCCCTACCCGGGCCTGGGCATAGTACACCTGGGTCCGTGGGCACCACACCCACCCCCTCTCCCCAGTTCCCTCTCCGACTGCTCTAGGAAGAGGGGCCCTGTCCCTCTGTCCCTGCCTGACAAGGCCAGGCAGATCCTCCGCCTCTTTCAGTGTCTCTACATGTGGATATGTGTGCGTGCATGTGTGTGCACGCGCATGTGCGTGCCTCTGCATGGATGCCTGTAGTTATGCACGTGCTTGTGTGTGTCTGTCCCTTTGGGTCTGCCTGTCACACCTGCCCGGCTCCTCCGTACTTCGGCTCCAGGCTCAGTCTGGGAGGGGTGGTCCCAGGGCACCTGGGACCTCAGAAGCCACCCTCTGCGCTCGCCAGAGGAGAAGGCTGGCACCCGCGCTGGGTGCTGGCACACACACTTCTTGGGTACCACGCACCGCGTCACAACATCATCGTCCTGGGGCTGGCAGGGGTGAGGGGCATGGAGGTTGGCTGGACACGGAGAGGACATTTAAAAAAATAGAGAGAATTTAAGCTTCCCAAAAAAGAGATGGGGAGGGAGAAAGAGGCGGTGGAGCGGAGGTGGGGCTGGGAGCGGGTGGCTGTCCGAGAGCTCTGCGTCCCTGGACGACAAGGTCTCTGTTGGCGGGACACAGCCCCTGCCCGGGCTGTGCCCATCTGCCTGTCCAGCTGCGCCCGATGGGCACTGGCGCCAGGCCCGGCTGGCCGAGGGGAGGGCACCGTATGGCTGTCTGTAGAGTCTGTGCGGGCGGCGGGCCGGGGAGCGGCGCAGCGGCGGCTGAGGCCAGCATTACCCCCAGACCCCGTGCCCAAGCGTCCCTGTGGCCCGGCTGGCTCTCAGGAGGCGAAGTAGGAACTCTGCATGGAGTAGAGCCGGTCGATGGGGTTCCCCACGCGGGCCTGCAGGGAGCCCACGTCTGAGGAGCCGAGGAAGCAGTCGCTGAGGCTGGTGAGGGAGGTATCGCTGTCGATGTCGTGGAAGATGGAGTCATTCCCTGGGGGGCAAAAGGGGCGTCAGGACCGGGGTGCAGGCTGGGGCTCCTGCAGGCTCTGTGGCCGGAGGCCGGGGAGAGACAGGATGGCCTGCTGGCCAGTGTGTGGCCACAGAGGCTGGGACCCGTCCTGCGGGGGGAAGCAGATGGGCTGTGCGGGGGACCTGCTGGCCCTGGGGAGGCAGGTGGCGGTCATGGCCCCAGGTCTGCCTGGCCAGGCAGGGGCTGGGCAGTGGTGGGGCGGGTGGGGGCGGGCGGCTTACCATAGGGGTTCATGTGGTCACCTGGCATTTGGGGCGGCGTGAGGCCCTGCTGGAAGGGGTCGCTGCTGCCGTACGGGCTCTGCTCCATGGCCACAATCTGCTGCTGTGGCGGGGCCAGCGGCGTGTAGGAGGCCATCATGCCCTCCATGCGGCTCGACAGGACCTCTGGGGACAGCGTACACCTTCACCAACTGGCAGCCCACACGGATGTCCCCCGGGGACCCTGCTGACCTCCTGGGGCGGCCCAGGGACCCCCCTCTGGCTTAGGTTGACCAGACGCCCTGTCTCAGATGTACCTCCAGCTCCTTTTCCAGAATCAGTTTCACAAAGCCAGAGAGGGCTCCCCCGCCTCCTCCTTTCCCCCTCTGCTCTGTCCCCAGGAGCTCGGGGTGCTCAGGGAGGCAGATGCCTTCACGGGCAATAGCGATTCAATGTGGGTCAGCGCGGGCCCTGAATCTGGGAGCACCCAGACAGGGCCTGAACCAGGGCCAATGAGGGCCCGGAAGGAAGGCTTCCTGGAGGAAGGCGCCCCAGAGTAACCTCAAGAACGAATGGAAAGGGGATACCGGGGACGCCAGGCTCGGAGGGGACAAACTGCCAAGGGCAGATCCCAAAGTCTAGTCTGCGGGGCCAGAGCATAAGGGGAGGTTCCGGGGAGAAAAGGCCAGCATGGGGTCGGTAGAGAAGTGGACGGGCACACTGTGGGGTGCTTTGGGGGCTGAGCTGAGTGGGGTGCCCCTGGAGGCCATCAGAGGCCAGGGGAGGGTCTTAGCAGAGGAAAGGCTGGGGATCACAGGAGTCAGGGCTTGGTGCGTGGGAGGGAGGGAGACGTTAGGGAAGGTCCCGAGGGCGTCTGGCAAGGTCACTGTGGGAAAGGCAACTACTCAGACGGGACACGAGGGACACGGGGCAGGAAACCTCTCGTGACTGGATTAGTGGCAGAGCGGATGCGGCGGGGCGGGGGGAAAGGAAGGGTACAGTGTTGTGTGCACGTGGGCAGTGATGTGGGGCAGTGCGGGCCGTGAGGAGCCGGGGGCCAGGGGCCATTCTCAGGGCGGTGATGTCGGGGAGGTAGCTGGGAACATGGGTGTCTGAGTCACAGATCAGGGGCTGCCTGTGACTGCAGCCCCAGAATGGGGCAGAGGGAGACAAGAGGAACCAGGAGACCTGAGGCGGGTCAGGGACGTTGGCCCAGTCCCCAGAGCCCTGAGAGGAAGGGCCACTGTGGGTGCCCAGGCATCCACCCAGAGGCCCCCCCTCACTCTACACCCCCCACACCCCAGCTTAAGCAGCTCCAGAGGGCCCTGCATCCTCCCTTCAGGGCCTTGAAGGCCCAGTGTCCCTGTGGGGCCCGGGAGACCAGAGACCGGATGTGTAAACAGTGTTGTGGGAAAGCCCAGTGTGTGTGGGAGGCTGGCCCCTCGCCACCCAGCAGGAGCCCACCCTGAACTCCCGACCCCAGACCAACTTTCCCTGGGCGCTTCTACAGAACTCTGTGGCCAACAGCAAGGCGGTGACACCCTGCTGGAAGCACTGGCGGGAGCCCCGTCCTGTCCTGGGGCTGAGCCCAGCTTGCCCCTGGCTAGCTGAGCGATCCCAGGCAAGTTCCTTAATGCTCCTTTGCTGTGAAATGGGACCTGACGACCCCCTTCCCAGCAGGGGTCGGAGCGAGCTGAAGGTGGAGGGGCCCGCAGTCACCCTGGCTAATTCCACTGCAGACATTCCGCCACCCTTCCAGCCGCCATCTCTCCTCCCCGCTTCCCCGGTCCCCACCACTTCTCTGCTTCTCAACATCTGGTTCTGAGGAGGTTTCTGGGCTCTGATCGGGGGAGTGTTGGGAGAGGCAGCCGGGCCCCTCTCCCTGGCCTGCGTGAGGCCGGCCGCCCGGCTCACCTTGGCCCAGCCGCTGGGAGTTCTGCTGCTCCTGCTGCTGCTGGTGCCGCCGCGCCAGCTTCTTCATCTGCAGGCGTGGGAGGAGGAGCAGAGTTCAGCCCTCAGCACCCCGCCCGGGCCCCTCCAGCCCCCCTGCCCCATCCGTCCCGGCCCCCCACACCTGTGCCCTGTACCCCGGGCCCTACCCAGGAGCATCCGGGGCAGGAAGCCGCGTCTCACCTTTGCTCTTTGGTTCTGAAACCAGACCTGGACCACGCGCACACTGAGGCCCGTCTCGGCCGCCAACGTCTCTCGGACCTGGCTCGGAGAAAATGAGACAGGTCAGGCCTGTGGGGACAGCGCTGGGCAGGGGCAGGTGGAGGGATGTCCTGCCCCTGGCGAGAGCAGAGGGGCTGGGACCCGGACAGGTGGCAGATGAGGGGTGTCGGCCCCAGCCCCGTCCCACCCAGCCCTGCTCACCTTCCGGCAGGGCTTGGACGAGACCTCGAAGGAGGCCTTGAAGGCTCTTCGCTGCTGCGTGGTGAGGATGGTCCGGGGTCGCTTGGGCCTCCGCGGGTCCTTCCCGTCGTCCCCGCTGCCCTTGCTCTGACTGCCCTGCCCCTTAGCCGGCTTCATGTCCCCATCCTCGTCCTCACTCTTCACTGTGGGGACATGACCCGGCCTGTCAGGGAGGGCCGAGGGGCAGTCCTACGTCCTAGCTTTGTACCCTAGGTGACCTGCTGCCTGACAGTATGCCCACACCTGCTGTGGCTCCTCAGTGCGCTGGGGATAAAGTATACCCCTTTGCCAGCCCTGCCTGGCTGTGTCCTTCATCTCCTGCTCCCTTGTCCCCTGTATGTCCCTTCCCCAACACAATGCTCCTCGTTTTCTCATCCTGAGCCTCAGGCCCGACCTGCTCTGCTGACCACACAGGTGCACCGTGTGAACCACAGGCCCAGAGGCAGCTGCACCCTGAGACGCACGTGTGTTTAGGAAGGCATGATGCAGGCCCACGTGGGGACAGGTGCACACTCATGGGCGAGCACCTGCCTCTGCACATGGATGCACGCAGAAGTGTGTGCAGGTGCGCGGATGCTCACCCATGAGGGCAGACCTGCTTGCCTCTAGGAGCGCATAACCACCCTTAAGAGAGGGGCTGGCGTCTGTGGCCGGTGCTGGCCCTGGGCTTCCCCTGACCCATCTTGTCTGGGGCCTACCTCATCCTGCTGGCCTTGGGAACCCAGAGGCCCCCGCCCAGCGTGCCAGCTTCATGGCAGTGCCAGCTGGGTATCAGGGGTGGTGAGAGAAAGCAAGAAGCCCACTTCCTTGAAGCTTCCAGGGGCTAAGAATTGCCAGGCAGAGACACATGCACCGGCCATCCCACACTGAGGTCCCAAGACCACAGTGTGCACGCACACACACACAGATGCACGCTCGCCCACTGGCACATGCGCACACAGACTGGCACGTGGGCCCACAAAGACCCAAGCTCCTGCCACTTGCAGACATATGCAATCATGGCACATGAAGGCGCATGCTCACAGGCAGGCACGCAGTGGAGCAGGATTACACGCGTGGCTTGAGGAAGCGTGCGTGTTCGCCCAGCGAATGCCACATGCATATGTATGTATGTGTCTACACTCCTGGGCACTCTGAGTGTGGACGTGTGCTCACAGGCATGTATATGTGCATAGCTCCATGTGACTCAGGGCTGGGGTCTGGAGGTACAGTGTGAGTGTTGGGGGGTGCACATTAATATTTGTGTGCACGTTTGCATGTGGATGTGGGTGCGTGGGGAGCCGGCTGCCACCCCACCACCCTCCATGGCACCCTGCTCCGCCCCGTCCCCACAGCCTGCCCCGGCCCGGGCCTGGGCTCACCAGAGTCGGACTCGTCGGGGCTCACGGAGCTGAGGAGGTCCTTCTCCTTCTCGTAGTCGCCCTTGCACAGCAGCTGGCCCTCCTTGAGCACAAACTCGTCGCCCTTGCGCAGCTGCCGCTCGCACACGCAGCAACAGAAGCAGCCCAAGTGGTACACGCACTCCAGCGCCCGCATCACGAACTCCGTGGGGGCGATCTTCTCCATGCAGCCGCTGCACTTGGCTGCGAAGAGCCTGTGGGTGCACAGAGTGGCCGCGTCGGCTGGGCTCTTGGCCCCAGAGGCCACTGCGGCCTCGCAGGCCCCTCCTGGCCCCAGGGCGGGCACTGGGAGTCCTGCCCTGCAGTGCCCTGGCCTGGGTGCATCTGCTCAGGGACCTTCCTGCTCAGAGGTACAACAGCCACTAGAGGGCGGTGGGGGGGCCCCACGGCCAGGTTGACTGGGGGAGAGGGTCCCGTCCACCCTCACTCCCAGCTTCCTCCCTGCTCCTTCACCCCCACATCCCAGAAATCCATGATTATCAGTTGATCAATCTATCATGTCCAGCTCTGCAGCTTGGGCCCCATCCCTGCCCGAGCAGCTGCCCCAGGCCCCTCCCTGGGCTCCTGGTCCCTCTGACCCTTCAATCCTCCCTCAACTCTCCCTCGACACAGGATCCAGAAGGATCTTTCTAAAACATGTCTGATCATGCTGTTTCCCGGCTCTAGACTCTTCCATGGCTCCCTGGTTCCCTTAGGAGAACATCTAAGCACCTGAGCCTGGCAATCAGGGCCCCTGATGATCCTGCCTCTTCCTCGCCACCCTCTGCCTCCCCGGTGGTGGCCCCACAGAACCGCTGCAGTTTCTCCAAAGCATCATGGTGGCCGTTTGACATGTTCTTTCCCTGTTCCTGGGCTTAGCTGACACCTTATTAATCCCTCTATTTCTGCTCGGGCATCACCAGTGTGAACAGACATTTACTGAGTGTGCACAGCACAGCGGCCACCATTCTAAGCACTTTATGCACAGATAAGCAATTAATCCTTGCAACAACCCTAGAATAAGTATTGGCCCCATTTTAGAGATGAGCAAATTGAGGCACCGAGAGGCGTGTTGCTTGTGCAGAGCCATGTGGGTAGCAAGTGCCGGAGGCCCCGCCCAGCCCCTCCATGACAGTGTGGCCCCAGCTCCCACCTCCAGAGACAGCCCGGGCGGGCGGTGTCACGCCTCTGGCCGCACGTGCAGGAGGGCTGGGCAGAGGTCCCCTCCTCTGTTGGTGCTGACCGCTCCCCCCACCCCCTGCCCATCACGTGCCCTGCTCTGTGGGAACCCAGCCTCAACAACACTTTGATGGAAAAATTTATGAAGAATCAAATTATTGCTGCTGGGAGGGAATTAAAACCATTTTTCATTCCCTGCGTCCCCGGGCCACGTCTGCGGGCGCCACCTTGGGAGCGCTGTGCACATCCCATCCCTCTTTATGGCCCGCCATCACGGGCACAGATTACAGCTGCAATTCTCCACTAATCGGTTCTGGAACAGGAACAGCCATAAATGTGAGGCTCTCGGCCTGCCTCCCTTCCCGGGGCTGCCATCAGTACCGCCCACGGCGAGCTGCCGGGGCGCCGTGGACAGGGCCGACTCCGGCTTTGCCTGCCGCCCTAGCACTGGCCAGGCACTCAGCTTGGGGGCTTCCCTAGGTCCTTCCTGACACCCACCTCCAGTCCATCTGGCAGGCTCCTATTCATCCTGCAACACCCAACTCCAATGCCACCTCCTCTGGGAAGGCTTCTCTGATACCCCGTCTAGGGGGGGGCCTCCTCTGTACCCCCCTGAGCCTCCCTCCGGCCTCAGTTCACTCTGCTGTGAAATGGGGATATCAACAGGCGCTCCCTCATAGGGCTGTTGTCCGGATTTGATGATACTGTGCACGTAGCTCAGTGGATGCCGCAGCAGAGGGCTCGTCAGCTCCGTGGATGCCCAACCCTACTGGGGTCCCACGGGGCACGACCTGGCTTCACCCGATCCTCAGGCGGCCTCTGTTGTTGGAGCAGGTAGCTGGAGGCCCGGAGTGGGCTGAGGCTCGGGCTGGGCTCTGCACTCAGGCAGGCGGGACCGACCCCTTTAGCCTGTGGTTCAGGCTTTGCAAAGGGAACCCGGGCTGGGCCTCAGCTCCGATTCAGCTCTCCGGCTGGATATAGGTGTTCAGAGCACAACCTACCCGACTGACCGGGGCCGCGGGCGGCGGGGAGCCCTAGGATCCTGGCGGCCATCCAGCTCTACCTAGGATTTGCAGAAGCTGCTGCTGGGACATGGGGGACAATCCTGCCCTGTCCCCCTCCCTGCCCCTCGGTCCCTGACCCAGGGCCCCATGAGGTGTGCAGACTGGCCTCGAGCAGACAGGCGCTGGCATGGCAGGGCAGGGCGGGGGTCCCAGGCCAGGTTCGGCACATCTTGGGCGGCTTCCAGAGAGGAGAGCTGCTCAGGCTGGGGAGGGGGCAGCAGGCGGGTGCCCCGCATTCGCAGCTCTGCCACCGTGCTGGCACTAATGCCTTGACAGCAGGGGGCCGATTGCTACTTTCTCCAAACTCATCAACACAATCTATTATTAATACTTCTCCAAAGGCTCGATGCCGCCATTACGGAGGCAGCGCCAGCCACTGGGGGCGTCATCTGTTATCTAGATTGCAAAAACCCGGGAAATAAAAAAAACTGCGCGCACTTTATAAACGGAATGTGCCATCCGTTTGGTCTCCAAGCATCTCTCCACCCAATAAAACATCGGGGGGGACACATGAAATACTCGCTCCCAATTATGGGGCTGCCTTTGTCTACGCTGCAGTGGCGGGTGAGAGCTGCTAGCGTGTGTGGGAGGGGCTGGGGCGCCAGCAAGTCCCCTCCCCTCTGTGAGCCCCCATCCCCTCCTTCCACCCCTCCAGCCACGGAGACGGCGGTGGGACCAGCCATGAAAGCCACGGAGGAGCAGCACTGGAATCGGAGGGACGTGGGTTCCATGCCCAGTTCCCCCACTGTTGGCTGGTGCCTGGGCACGTGCCTCTCTGAGATTCTTGTCTTACCTATCTGTATAATGGGCTGAATACCACTACCTGCTTCTCAGCATGGGGAAGCAGTAAGCTAGCTGTCTCTCGGTCTGTCTGTGTCGTTTTTGTTTGTTTTTTTGCAGTGCTGGGGAGGGAACCCAGGGCCTTGTGCGTGCTAGGCAAGCATGCTACCACTGAGCTGTGGCCCCAGCCCCCCGGTGTCCCTTTGGGCCACACATTTAGCCTGAGAATCAGATTCTTCACCCATAAACTGGGCATGGCCGTAGCTAACTACAGTCTTTGGGAAGGCTGGGCGCCGGGCTGGCACGAGGAAGACCTTTCACAAAAAATCTACCCGTCTGTCTTTCTCTTGCCTCGCCTGTGTCCAAAATGCCCCTGTGGGTCACCCCTGCTGGGGCCCCCGTGATTCCTGGGAGCATCCTCCCTGACACTGGCCGGGTGTACACATCCCAGCTGCGCCTCCCCCGTGGGCCGCCTGGTTCCAGGCCGCTGCTTCTCGCTTCTGTCTGGCCAGGACGGAGCCCTCCTGGCTCAATGATCTGTCCGTCTCATTAACATTCCTGAGCACTGGCCGTGCTCAGCGACCATCAGCCCTGTCACCTCATTAGGTCCTGCAGAGCCCCAAAAGGAGGCTGCCGTCTCCATCCCTGTTTCACAGATGGGCACACCAAGGCGCAGAGGGCAGGCTGCCCTTCAAGGTCACGCGCAGCATCCTGACACGCCCTCCCTGCCCTGTGAGTCCCGGTGTGCCCCATGCTCTGGGCACCACCACGTCCCTGTCTGTCTCCAAGACTGAACGTCCCCGGAGGGGCCCCATCCACCCCAAGTGCTTATTACTCTACATGAGTCCAGCCCCGGAAGATAGGGCTGAGGGTGTGGGGTTTCTTAAAAAGCAAAGTGAAGCCAGGCACGGTGGCGCACGTTTATAATCCCAGTACTTGGGAGGCTGAGACAGGAGGATTGCAGGTTTGCGGCCAGCCTCAGCTACTTAGCGAGGCCTCTGCAACTTAGTGGCACCCTGTTTCAAAATAAAGAATAAAAAATAGGGCGGGGGGTGTAGCTCAGAGGTAGAATGCCCCTGGGTT
>PVJS01020344.1:0-25787 GCA_004027185.1 Glis glis
ACAGGGAGAGAGAGGGAGAGAGAGAGAGAGAGAGAGAGAGAGAGAGAGAGAGCGCTGAGACTGGCCGTGAACCCAGATCCTCCGGTCTCCGCCTCCCAAAGTACTGGGTTTACAAGCATGCGCCACCACGCCCGGCCCTTATTTTTATTTTTATATTTTGGTACTGGGGATTGAACCCAGAGGCTTTCTACCTCCAAGCTACACCCCCAGCCCAATTTTATTTCTTATTTGGAAACAGGGTCTCAGTAGGTTGCTGAGAGCCTCGCTAAGTTGCCGAGGCTGGCTTTGAACCTGCGATCCTCCTATCTCAGCCTCCCAAGTAGATTACAAGTGTGTGCCACCACACCCAGCTAAAAATCCAGGTTTTAAATGGTTGTGGTAGTTGAGTTAGAAATAATTTAGATTGGAATGTTTGTAAAGACATGTGCCTCTTTATAAGAAAACAGTATAACAGGAAGAGTCCAGGGATTCTGGGAGGTTTCTCTCCATACCCAAAGCTTCTCGATTCCTTTATACTTTTGAAGATTGTGATCGTGCAGAGTTAGGCGTTTGTATTAAAATAAGTTTATGGTCACTATAAAGTTCCTTTTGGTATGTGAAGACAGATAAAGCTTTACTGTCTTGAATAAAAGCTGAGCAGCTGGGCAGAAGAATGGTTTTCACAGAATCCTTGGCATTCCCTTGGATTTCGGGGTGATGTGGGTGGGAATATTTGGGTTTATGGTCATCTGGGGTGTCGGAAGTCAGTCGCCATCACCGCCAGCCTGACTGCTCCCTGGCCAGGTGGGCTGAGCGGCTCGCTGGTGACATCCTGCCACCTAGTGGCCGGCGGCGGACCTGTGCATTCTTGCTTCAGGTAAGCCCCAGATCTGGAGCTGTGAGGACAGGCTCTTGCTGGTTCTGCAGATCAAACTGTTCATCCTTGGGAAGACCGGCGAACCCCTCTGTCCTCAGCAAATAGAGTGTGCTACCACGTCGCTGAATTCTTTTACTGCATTTCCCGGCATCTGTCTGTGGGAGGAAGTGCTTTTATTCTCAGTTTATAGATTACCGAGGTCCAAAGACATTAAGTCACTTATCTAAGGTCCCTCAGGAGGTAAACGGTTGAAATGAGATCCGAAGCTAAGCATCCTGACTTCTCTTCACCTCTCTGCCCTGTGTCCATGAAATGAGGTAAAAATACCTACTCTCCTGCACACCCAAGGCAGGTGTAAGATCACAGGAGAGAATAATGCAATGAAATTGTTTCATAATGAAAAATACCTACCAACATGTTGGTTGACTTTTAAAGAAAGTTAGCATCATTGCTCTTACTGTGCACCCCCTTGAGACTATTGCTACCGCAGGCAACATTTTCTGTTTCCTACATAGAAGAGTGACTTCTTGGCGGGATCTGTCCAGCATCGATTAAAAGGTTACGTGTGGTTTTTATTAATGATGTTCTCTACACCTCTTTTTTCCCCCATTCAATGCATAATTTCTTTTTTTCACACATGGTATGATCATGTATGTAGGAAATAGTACATACTGTGTTAAAAAGTTAGTAGAACTAATAAGGTAGTTCAGCAAATTTCAGAGAACACAAATTCAATAAAAATCTATTGACAATGCATAGTTTCAAATGAAGCTAATGCTAATTGAAGATTCCATTTGCAGAGAAAAGAACCAGTTCTTGAACTCAGTGTGTAAATGAAGAGGCAGCTTTGAAAGGTCAGGGAGAGAAGAACTGGACCAGAGGGATAGAGTTCTGAGATTTTAGTCTGTAGCTGCCTGGGTGAATTGAGCATCTAATTTAGATTGAGGAGGGAAAAAAGGTGCTCACCCATCCCCCCTGGGGGATGACGAGGACTTTGTTTTGTGTTCTGTTGGGTGGGACTAGAGTTATTTGGAATCCTGGGTATCCTGCAGATACCCCACCCTCTACTCTACCAATGTAAGTGCCTCATGAAGATAAGTAATGTCTGGGGTAAAAACCAAACAGACAAAAATTACTGTGCCCTTCTTTTCTCAAAGCCAGTGTTGGGTTATAGGAGAGAATACCGTAACAACACCAAGAATAAATTGTAAGGTGACCGCATTGAACGCAAAGTACGTAATCGTCCGTCTTAGGTGGTGCGCGCGTGCCCATAAATCATCCCTTCAATAGGCGGGAGCCAGAGAGAGATCCAGGTTTGACAAGCAGGTCTTAGGGGGCAAGATCCTTCTCGAAATGCTGCAGAATCAATGGAGCGGGCATGAGGATCCATCAGCAAATGTCTCCCTGGTCATTTTGAACATCTATCCCGGTGGCTTTGGGGATCTTGCCTTGCCGCCTCTGTGCTAGAAACATTTTCGTGTCCTTTTTGAGATATAAATTGCTGGCATTTGCCACTTTGTGTGCACAGCTAGGATGCATGGCCCATAAATAATATTTACATTTAGAGTTGTTGTGCTTTGTGTATCTGAATTTTGTTCATTACCACCTGTACTGTGTATTTAGAGAGATGCAGGAACTAGAGGTGGAAAACACAATGTGTATCTCCTCTCCTGCACACACATACAATTTTTTTTTTTTTGGCAGTACTGGGGATTGAACCCAGGGGCATTCTACCTCCGAGTTACACCCCCAGCCCTATTTTTTTGTTCTTTATTTTGAAACAGGGTCTCACTAAGTTGCAGAGGGCCTCACTAAGTAGCCGAGGCTGGCCGCAAACCCAGATCCTCCTGTCTCAGCCTCCCAAGTACTGGGATATCAAGCATGCACCAGCACGCCTGCCCACACATACAATTTTAATGGTTTCAAATAACCTATTATATTTAGATTCAAATGACATTGCATGTGTTGAAGGAGAAAATAAGTCATAAGAATAAAGGGTTCATGGAGTATATGGGAGGACATGCCAATCTCCCCCCCTTCCTCATTGATGGTGCTGGTGCTGATGGTAGAGTGTGGACATGGGTTGACAGTACAGTAATTTGGCTCTTCAAGCCTCCCACCAGCCACCTCTCTAAGTTATTGCCAGATAGTGTTTGTAACACATAAATAGGTACCCAGGCAATTTCAAATCATCTACGCTTTGATTGTCCAGCATATATTGAAGATCATGTGGTGTGTGGTCTTTACAGCAAGAAAGCTGTTTCGGTTGTTGCTTATTACCTTGTATGGTGGGTGGAGGAATGGGGCTCTCAGGTGCTGTAGGGAAGAAGGACTTGGCAAGGATCTGGGATAGTGGAAAGCGTGGGTGCTGCTGGCTAGAATGGTCGATTTGCCATGAGATTTTGAAATTAGATAGCTAGACTAGAGCAGCATCTTTCCAACTTCAGCTTGCCAAGAAATGACTTTAGGGATATAGTGAACGCTGTAGCTGCCCGGGCTCCGCCCCCAGAGATTCGGATCCCACAGATGGCTTGTGGATAGCGTTTTGACAAATATGGGACTCACGGATGCTAATTGCCCAAAGTTGAACAACATTTCAGAGTGGAAGTGAATTAAACTTCCTTTTGAAAAAGAATATGGGCAAATCATTTAGAAACACAGGGTTTGCTTTAAATCCTTTATTTTCTAGGCTGCAGAAAGGGCCGCACATCTCTTCTTCCTCGCAGATCTCTTTTTGTACAGCAGAGCCCTCAGACCTCTGCACACAGTCGAATGTGAGCTTGAAGGTTAATGATTTGATGAGGGGCTCTTAGCACTCTCTGGCAGCTCCGGCCACCTGACATTCCAGGCACCAATGGGCACAGAGAAAACATCCTAGTTTCCTCCTCACCATGGCAACCAGTGCATACTGATCCCTGTCTGTCACATTTCAGGCTAGTGACTCTACAGAGTCTACCTGTGTCATGGCAACAGCAGAAAATTACAGTTGACTTTGGCTTTCCCAATGCCCCAGACATTGGCCTTTCCACCCCAGACCCCCGCTTCTCCACTGTTTCCTGGGTGCGAAGCTGTTTGGACTCTAAGAGTTGGCAGCCTAAGAGAAGCAGGGTGCGAGGGGGGAATCCGGGACACTGGCGATATTGGTGGCAGGTGTGTGTAAATTGAGCTGTCAGCGAGACCCGCAGGAAAGGCGAAGCATGAATCTTATGGGAAGGGAGTGATTCACAGTCACAAAGGCGGCCTGGAAAATAGGCCAGGAGGTGAATTATAAGTTCTCACTCCATGTGAAATGTCAAGAGTTAAGGAAAATCAATGCTTTCATTTTGAGAGCTGTGGGGTATTGAGAGTGGACGGGTCAGTATTGCAGCCTGGTACCACAGTGCTGGCTCCCTCTGAAATTTATGGCACTCCTCTACGGGCCAAATGTTCCACATTTATTTAATTCTTATGGATAATTCTGTGGTCTAGGTATTATGATCTCCATTTTAGTGATCAAACAACTAGCGTTCACTGAAATACATGGATCAATGGAACAGAACAGAGAAGTCCACATGACCCTAATACACAGGACTTTATTATAGATAAAAGTGGCATGTTCCCAATAGAGATATGCACGAAGAATAGGAAGTGACTGTCCCTAGGAGAAGAAATACAAATGGCTCTTAAACACATGAAAAGATGCTCAGCTTCATTAACAGAGAAATGTAAATTAAAGCCAGGCCCAGTACTCAGGAGGCTGAGACTGGAGGATCCGGGTTCGCAGCCAGCCTCAGCTACTTAGTGAGGCCCTCTACAACTTGGTGAGACCCTGTTTCAAAATAAAGAATAAAAAATAGGACTGGGGGTATAGCTCGGAGGTAGAATGCCCCTGGGTTCAATTCCCAGTTCCGAAGGAAAAAAAAAAAGAGAATGTAAATTAAAACAACACAGAGATATCATTTTCTTTGCATTTTACAAAACTCCAAAAGTTAAATAAAATACTGCACTGCAGGTGGCTGGTGGGAATATCAGTCAACTCTCCACAGAGGGCAATTTGTCCACATCTTTCAACATTACAAATGTGCATGCCCTGAATTTCAGTCATTCCATTTTTACAAATGTCTCCTACAAGTCTACTCGCACGGGTGAGGTGACTTATGAGAGGTTACTTGCTGCAGCGTTTCTTTGTTTTGCAAAAAAAAAAAAAAGGGATACAACATAAGTAGGAGACCACTAAATAAATTATAGCAAAGACATGTGATATGTACAAAATAAAGAAGGTCTTTGTGTAGTGATTTGGAAAGAGCCCTAGGATATATTTTTGGGAGAAAAGAGCAAGGCATGGAACAGTGTGCACAGTATGTGGCCATCTGTGAACTGTGAGGACAGGAGGCGACTCTGTTCCTGCAAGGGAGAATCTGTGGCTGCTCTCCAGGGGAATCTGTGGGGATAGGACATATGATTTGGGATTTTCCTCCTCCTCCTCCTCCTCCTTCTTCTTTACTGGGGATTGAACCCAGTAGTGTTCTACTTCTGATTTACACCTCCAGCCCCATTTTATTTATTTATTTATTTGAAACAGGGTCTCACTAAGTTGTCGAGGCTGATCTTGAACCTGTGATCCTCCCGTCTCAGCCTCCCAAATACTGGGATTACAGCTATGCGCCACCACATACACAAAAAAGGAACTGTTGGGTTCTCTTCTCAGTACCTTGCAAATGATGTGGGCACAGCGTCTGTGCTGTACACCTGAGTGGAGATGCCTGCAAAAACCTATAACCTGGGTATAATTCCCCTCAAGCATATTCCTGGTAAGAGGGGGGAGAAATCATTTAAGAAATTAATTTCATCCTCATATCACCCAGAAGACCAGAAAAGAGCAACCCCACCCCTTGCCAATCTTTAATGACATTTTGATGGAATTCTTTCTGAGTACTTCAGTAGCTTTTGAGAACCAACCAACCAACCAAACAAACAAAGTTTCTTGAGCATCTAGCTGCAGCCTCCTTCGAGCAGGCCCTGTTCTGCTCATCTCCCTGGTCGGAGGACTCCATAGTCTGTTGCTATGGAAACAGTAGTCAAGTCAAACTGCAACCGAGGACCCCGCCTGGGTCTTCCAGAACATGCTGTTTCCTCCTGCTTGGTTCCCTTTGCTTAAGCAGCTGTGGAAACCCTCCCTTTCTGGATCCCTGTTTCTGTGGCTGGACAGTGATGAATGGACGGTCAGAGTGCAAACGCGTCTGGACTGCCTGAGACGCCCTGTCAGAGCGGTCACCAGTGCTGTTCCGACAGGGAACGCTAGCGAGAGTGGGGGTCTTTGTTTCACACAGATGTTTTCAAGAATGGCCAACCTTTCCTGTAAATGGGTTTACATTTATTATAACAACTAACAGAATTTGGGCGGATAGACGCTTTTGTAATCTACAGGCTGCAGGAGGCAAATCTAGTTTGAGCAGAGCTCACTGCACATGCGCAACAGGCTTTCCTACTTCTGAGTGTTTTTTTGCATTTCCTTTATTTCCCCCACTCATGTTCCTGAGATCAAATGCTAAAGTCATTCTACTTGGAGACTTAGAAGAGCCAAGTGATTGTTCTTGTTCTCAAAATGCAGTGAGGTGCCATTGCGTAGCTAGCTAGGACCCGCCCATGGACAACCTCAGGGCGCTCTGGCTTCTGAATTTCCCCTTTGGAGGTTCCAGCATTACTGGTCGTCTGCTCTGTGGTCTGGAGTCAACCATTTTTCAGATATCTGAAGGACAACGGATAAGTAAAGAGGTTTCCCAATATTCTGAGAAGGGAAAGGGTGGCGGTGGAGCGAGCCCTCGTAATTCCACCACACCTTCCCATCCCAACTCATATTTCCTAAGCTGAAATATTCCGAAACATCTAAAGAATGTGTGACACACAGACGGTTGCAGAAATAAATATTCTGCAAAAACTGAAAACATCCTAAATGCTCATCAAGAGTAGAGGGGTGCATGGATCATTGTACTTACGTACAATGGAATACTGCTCAGTAATAAAGACAGAATGCTTTGCTAGATAAAACTTATATACAGTGCATACTGCTGAATGAGAAAAACAAGGGACAAAAGGGCCCGCATTGCACAAGTCCACCTACATGGAGTTCTATCTGAACTATTTGTCTGAACTAATCTATGAGGGAAAGAGAATCAGTCAGGCTTGCCTGGCAGGATAGGGACAAGGTCGGGGACACTAGGGAACTTTTCTGAGATGATGGGAATAAGCTACATTGGATCGGAGTGATAGTCACATGGGTTGATACATTTGTCAAGACTCATCCAACTGTGCACTTAGAATCAGTGTGTCCACTATGTTATACCTCAGTGAAGAAAAAGAATATGTTTTATAGTCTTTCTCTGGTTGGAATTCTTTGAAGTACTCTGACTACTGTGCTATGAATGTCCCCTTTAAATAGATGTTGAAGTTGAATCCCCATTGGGAAGTATTAAGAGGGTAGAAACTTAATCCACGTTTGTTTGGAGGGGAGGCTTGTGGAAGGTGTTTGGAGGGGAGGCCTGTGGAAGGTGTTTGGAGGGGAGGCCTGTGGAAAGTGATTAGGATTAGATGAGGTCATGAGGGTGAGACTCCTGTGACGGCATTAGTGGCTCTGTAAGAAGAGGAAGGGAGACCCGAGCTATCATGTTTGCTCTGTCTCATGATGCGATGCCCTGCGCCATCTTGGGACACTGAAGAGCCCCCACCAGCAACAAGAATCTCACCAGATGCACCTGATCTTGAACTTTCCGGCCAAATAAATTTTTATTTTTATAAACTACTCAGCCTATGGTATTTAATTATAGTGTCAGAAAACAGGCTAAGACAATGACTTATTTAATCCTCATAAAAATATGGGAGAGGAGTTGTGTTTATTTGCTTTTTTTTTTTTTTTGGTACTGGGGGTTGAGCCCAGGGGCATTCTACCTCTGAGCTACGCACCCAGCTCTTTTTATTTTGAAACAGGTTCTTGCTAAGTTGCTGAGGGTCTTGCTAAGTTGCTGAGGCTGGCCTCAAAAGTGCAATCCTGCCGGGTGTGGTGGTGCATGCTTGTAATCCCAGTACTTGGGAGGCTGAGACCGGAGGATCTGGGTTCACAGCCAGCCTCAGCTACTTAGGCCCTCTGCACCTTAGTGAGACCCTGTTTCAAAATAAAGATTAAAAAATAGGGCTGGGGGTGTAGCCTGAAGGTAGAATGCACCTGGGTTCCATCCCCGGTACTGCAAAAAAAAAAAAAAAAAAAAAAAAAAAAAGAAGGACTGACTTGATGCCGAGTAATTATTCAATTTCCACAGTCTCTTGAAACACAAATGCTAAGTAGCTCACAAATGACCAGGGCTGAAAGTACTCACTCTATAGCCAGGGGGCAGTCACATTGCCTCTGGGATATAAATTGTATTATCACAATTGTATGATCTTCAGAGCCAGAAAAGGAATGCGTAAGTGTATACTTTTCTCCCAGTTTGAGCTTAAAACAAAGTTAAACCACAGACTGCAAAAAGTAGCCTTTCTCAGGACCATATGGTTCATGGTTCATTAGCACCACGGGGCACACCTGAACCAGAAAGTTCTTCCTTGAGCCCTGAGCTCCTGCCTGTTTAAAATGTGAATGGTCACCTCCTTTTCCCTCATCCCAGTACACTGAGGATCGTTTCATCCTTCCTGGCACACAGCGTCCTTGTCAGTCTTCACCACCTTCTTCAGAAGCATGCCTGGTGTTTGGAATTGTTCTGTAATTGGAAATCAGCGTTGTGGGCGAGTGCACGTCATAAGCTCTTCACAATGCACCAGCCTAAGTAAACTATGATACATAAAGTGGGGGGGGGGACCAAAATGAATGCATGCTAGTGATCTGCGAAGTTACAGAGACCTTGTCACTCAGACTGAACTGCTTAGATATGTTGATTTTTACTGGAAAAAAAATCAGAGAAAATTCTCCATATCTCATGACTACAATCTATTCTTGGCATAGACCCTAAGGCTTCTCCAGGGTCAGAGAATTTGTTTGTAACCATAGTTTCTGGATCGAGTAGAGAAATACCATTTCTGCCCTCCCCTATCTTTCTGCAAACCAATGTAAGACAAGGAGAGTAAGGCAGTAGAGCATGTGTTCGTCTTCATTGAAGTTAGGAAACATTTGCATCTGGAACCATAATGCTGTATATAAAAGAGGCTTTCACATTAGTGGAAACTGTACCAGCGTGAAGACAGAGAGGAGGCTGGGAACACTGAATTTCATCTTCTTTGCAGAATTCTCTAAAGTAAATGTCACAGCCCTGGCTTGAGACAAGGTCAAGGTGCACCAACTGAGAGCAGTGTGCCGTCAGCATTGAGTGGCCTCAGACACTTAAGCAACACAGAATCACCTTGGCTGCCTGTGGGCAGGTGGATGGAGGATGAACTGAGCAAACCAGCATCCCTCTAGCTTCTAAATCTGCTAAAGAGGAGTGAAGAAGTCAACGTGCACCAAAGACCTCTGTTGCGTGGTTTCACTGGGAGAAGGGAAACATCCAGCCAGCCCAGCGCAGCTAGGTGTTCACAGGCTGCTGGTGAGAGGGTTTCTGGAGGCAAACAAGCCCAAAGTGCCCACCCTCATTTGCCTGTTCTTCCCCAATGGCTCAGGAGTAATCCCCACTGCTCAGTTCAAGGATGAGCAACATTAAAGAGGGCTCAGCATGAGACTTGTGTGAACATGCTGCATTTAAGAAATATCTCACATCAGAAATCCCACCAAAGCAGGTGAAAATTCAGACAACACATTTCTCTGAGCTGGGTGTGGTACATACCTGTAATCCCAGTACTTGGGAAGCTGAGGCAGGAAAGATGACAAGGTTTGAGACCAGCCTCAGCAATTTAGTGAGACATTGTTTCAAAATTAAAAAATAAAAATAAAAAGGGCTGGAGGGTGCAGGTCAGAGGTAGAATGCCCCTGGGTTCAATCCCCAGTACCAAAATAACCAAAACCCCAAACAAAACAAAACAAAATAAAAGCCAACAACCAAAAAACAGACAACATATTTCTCTGAAAAGCAATGTGACATTATGCATTAATACCAAAAATATATATGCACTTCAATTCACCTAAGAAATCATCCTATAGAACTGATCCATCCAATATGGCAGCCGCTAGTACTTGAAATATGGAGGAACCAAGTAACTAAAATTTTAATTGAATTACATGTTCATTTCAGTTACTGGAAAACTTTTAAGCATGTTTAGAACAAACTGGGTGTGTCAGTTTACTTTCCAGCTCTAAGTTTTATGAAATCTAAATACAGGTTAAATATTGCTAATAAAAATTTGGTAACTCAATTGAGATATGCATACCAGATTCTGAAGACTTGATTTGATAAGAAGAATGTAAAATATCTAATTGAAATGATATTTTCAATGTTTGGGTTAAACACAGTATGGAAATTAATGGAAATTAGTTTTACTGTTTTCTTTTTGCTTTTTAATATGGCTACTAAGAAATTTTAAAATACACGTATATTTAAAATACTAAGAAATTTTAAAATATACTATATTTCTATGACTTGGCATTGCTATAAGAAATAAAAACACATTGGTATGGTATGTAAAGAAAACATACATTGTTCAAAGTAGAAAACAAAAACAAAAACAAAAAAACCCAAACCAAAACTGCAAACAAAGTGAATGCATATCCATAGAGGAATGATTTGTTTAGTGCATAAACACACACACACACACACACACACACAATGCCATGGGCTAGAATGAATGAAAGTTTTACCAGTGGAATTGAAGAAATATACACAAAGAGTAACAGAAGAATAGTAAACTGTATAGAAACGTCAGTAATCTGAGTTCTGTAAAACTACCATCTCAATCCTCAATAGATGTATATATTTGAAAAATATGGCCTGATATTGGGAAAAAAAAGTACAGTGGCCCTATATCAGGTGTCTAACCTGGGTTAACTGCATGTGGTTGGCCGGGGCTGGTGAAGAGCAAGAAAGCAAGTAGAAAGAAAATAAAATGTGGTATTAGCCAGTTTTCTGTTACTGTGACTAAATACCTGAGATAACCAACTTTTAAAGAGGAAGGATTTATTCTGGCTTATGACTTCAGAGGGTGCAGTCTATACTCGCGTGGCCTTGTTACTTTGGGCCTGTGGTGGCACAGTACCTCATGGTGGGAACATATGGTGGAGGAGGCCTGTTTACCTCATGGCTGCTGGGAAGCAGAAAGAGAAGAGGAGGGGCTCAGGTCCCAATATTTCCTTCAAGGCATGCCCCCCAAAGACCTAACTTGCTCCCACTAGGCCCCACCTCCTAAAGTCTCCAATGCTTTCCCATAGCGTTGTAGGCTGGGGACTAAGCCTTCAACACATGAATGGGCCTTTGGGGGGAACATTCAAGATCCGAATTACATCAAATGTCCAACCCCCTCCCCCTGTCAGGCACTTGTATTATCTTATGTAGAACTGTATATACATGTATGCATACACATATAATAAATAGGGAAAAGGGAAAGGTAAAGCTAGAACTATAAATGACTTATAGGAGTGTTCAAGGTATATTGCCAACTGAAAAGCAGGAAGTTGAAGATAATATGTAAATAGATGCATTCTATTTGTTTACCAATAACAAATCCCCACCTTTTTTTTTTTTTTTGTAGTTCTGGGGATTGAATCCAGAGGCACTCTACCTCTGAGTTACACCCCCAGCCCTATTTTTTAAATCTTGAAACAGGGTCACTCTAAGTTGCTGAGGTTCTCATTAAGTTGTTGAAGGTGGCCTTGAACCTGTGTTCCTCCTGTCTCAGCCTCCCAAGTTCTGGGATTATAGGCATGTGTCACTCCACCTGTCTTCCCTCATATTCTTATAAATTGTTTGTATAAGCAAGGAAAAAGTTGAGTATGATGGTCAATTAACAATGACAGTCTGGTCGGGGGTACTGGCAAGAGAGCCAGGGTGAACAGAGCGGAGAGAAATATATATATCTTTGTATTTTTCTATTCCATTTTTTACAATCTTCATTTTTATTACAAATGGCTGTTACTTTTTAAAAATTGAAAGGGAAAACTTAATAACAAATAGGTCAGCAAATACTTTAAACAACAACAACAGTTCAGAGGAGAACAAGTATACAAGGACTAGTAGTGACAGAAGATGACATTTAAAAATTAGTTGGCCAAAGCCGGGCGTGGTGGCGCACGCTTGTAATCCCAGTACTTTGGGAGGCGGAGACCGGAGGATCTAGGTTCGTGGCCAGCCTCAGCTGTCTCTCTCTCTCTCTTTCTCTCTCTCTCTCTCTCTCTCAATCTCTCTCTACCTAGTGAGGCCCTCCACAACTTCGTGAGACCCAGTTTCAAAATAAAGTATAAAAAAATAGGGCTGGGGGTGTAGCGCGGAGGTATGCCCCTGGGTTCAATCCCCGGTACCACAAAAAAAAAAAAAATTAGTTGGCCAGATAGGCACACCAAAAGCAGCAAAGAGAGTTTCTTGGAGATTTTCACAAAAATAATGAGATAGAAAAATTCAAAGAGTAAAAAAGAATTAGAGAAAATAACAGCGAAGGAGAAGCAACATATGAATACTTGGTATACTTAACATATTATCATAGGTTATAAGGAAACCCAACACCCAAAAGACATGCAAATATATTTTCCTAAAATAAAGTCTATGAAGACTGAGATGGCATATTGGATTCCAAGAAAAATGGAAAAAATAGCAAAAACTAGAAATATCTTGGTATATTTACTTCAGGGACAAAGATTCCTTTGGGCACTTCACCCCTTCCCTCACCACTACCACCAAAAAAACCCCAAGACCTCAACTCACCAAGTTCTGTGTGTATGTGTGTGTGTGTGTGTGTGTGTGTGTGTGTGTGTGTTTTGTATCACTTTGAATCTCACTATGATGTATAATTAAATTGTACCAGTAAAAGTATAAAAAAAAACCCCAACTATTTATGCATGGATTTTTAAAAGAAAATTTACTCCTGCGCATGAATATAGGGGAAATATAAACAAAATAAATTATTCAAGGCACTGCAGAACTTTTTCACATTCAAAGTCTCTTCCTTGCGCATCACTCTGACTCAGAGGCACTGATGTTTTTCTCACATGATGTGTTCTTTGCACTCTTAAGAGCAATGGTGACGAGCATTTCATTAAGGGACACTCCGCCATCATCTCTGCCTTTTCTCCGGAGACTCTGACACCCAGTAAGCGAGTTTGATGCTGATGCCTTCCCGGTCAATGAAGTATCAATGGAGGGTGTTCAGATTTCAGTCAGTACTTATTTTTCTTCCTCAATTAGTGCTTATGTGGCTTTTTGACTGAAGATTGTTTTCCAGCCTTGTCACCAGGAATATAACTAAATTTACACACAAGTAGGCCTACAATTATGCCTGTAACAGGTTAGCTCCTTGAAGGGAGACATGGATATCATGCGACCTTGTGCTATATCATATTACTCATGCAAAGTATTCACTATCCTTCACTCTGATAATTTATCTCTGGTCCCTGACATTGTGCTTGTTATAAGACTTGCATTGGCTAATGGGTAGTAGAAGTGAAGGGTGTCACTTCCTAACAGAAGTTTCAAGGGCCATCATGTTATCACTTTCTTTTCCCTCTCTAAGACCAGGATGTCCATACAGGGGCTGTTCCTTTAGCCTGGGTCCTGGAAATGAAGACAACATAGATCACAGCCAAAACTGACCATCACAAACATATAACACAAGTGAAAGACAAATTTGTAAGCTGCTGAAGTTTGGGGGTTGTTTGTTACTACAGCATAACTTAGCTTAAGCTGATTGATACAGCTCTCTAAGCTTATAGGACTTAAATCCTCGTTTGGGTATGGTCTACATGCTTTTGTGAAGGATTCTTGATTTATATAGGACTTCTGGTGGGTAGTCAATGAGTAGGTGATCACTGACTAGGCTTCCTTCATGTGAGATTCAAATTCAAGGTATTTCAGGTAAGCTAGGGCGAATGTAGAGTAACCTCACCGGAGAGGTGTTTAAAACAAGTTACTCTGGACGACTTAGAGACTCATTCAGCACACTAAGAGGGGATGGCTGAGTCAGAGTCCAGTCGCTGGGAGGCACCATTTATACCTGTATTCTCATGAAATGCCTTGAAAATCTAAGGTCAGAAAACATTGTGGGAACTGGAGACGACAGCTCAGTTTGACACATCACGGTAGTTCACAGTGGGGAACTACCGTGGGCAGGGGAGGACAGGAGGGAGATGTTGTAGTTCTGAAGGGTTCACTCTTGTCTCTCTTCTTTCCTTGCAATTAACGTTGATTCCATGTTGGATGTTATCAATTTGCAGCAACAGCTTTTTTTTCTCCCTCCAAAGCAGAAAATTTAACATCTGCTGTCAGAGTTCCGATGGAGAAGTAGCTGCATTCAAAATATAGCAGGAATCCAACTGCAGTTAAGTGCTGGTGGATTCAACAATTCGCAGCAGCCCTTCAGAGAAGTCAGGCTGTAGTTTCCTCCGGGGATGACATCACCGGGCCCCTTGACAATGGTGCTGGTGGGAAGTAGAATGGGACTGTTAGTTGACCTTGGACAATAGAAACAGGAGGCAAGTAGAAGGTTAAAATACTGCAGGACAGAAGGTAGATTTCCTCCTTCACATTCTGGGTAGGTGAGTTAAACACAGGCACTGGGAATTCGTTTTGGCTCTCAAATTCTGGGTGGCCACAAGCACTCTGCCTATTTCCTCCAGAATAAACAAGGGATAAAATCAATCCTAGTGAAACACTTGTACATTAAGGAAAGTAGCTAGAGCTGGGCATGGTGGTGCATGCCTGTCATCCCAGTACTGGGAGGCTGAGACAGAAGGATTGCAGGCTCGAGGCCAGCCTCAGCAACTTAGTGAGGCCCTCAGCAACTTAGTGAGACCCTGTTTCAAAATAAAAAATATAAAGGGCTGGGATTGTGGCTCAGAGGTAGAATGCCCCTGGGTTCAATCCCCAGGCTCCCTTTTCCCCCCAAAAAAGGGAAAGCCGCTGGGATGAAGATATTGATTTTGCAAACAGAAACTGTAGAGGGTAAAAGCTGGGCATGGTGACACACACCTATAATCCCAGTACTTGGGAGGCTGAGACAGGAGTATTGCAGGCTCGAGGCCAGCCTCAGCAACTTAGTGAGGCCCTCAGCAACTTAGTGAGAACCCTGTTTCAAAATAAAAAATGAAATAGGGCTGGGGGTATAGCCCAGAGGTAGAATGCTCCTGGGTTTAATCTCCAGCACCACAGGGAAAAAAAAAAAGAAAAAGAAAAAGAAAAGAGACTACAGGGGGTGGAGGTGGCTGCCACAGGTCACTGGTGGCCTCTTATCCACCATAGCCCATCCCACGTTGTCAGGACAGCCTTGATCCCCTGGAAATGCAGGCAGTAGAAGGTCACAGTTAAGGGCCTGGGCTTGGCAGTCAGACAGGCCTGAGTTTTGTATCTTGATTGTACTGGCATGAATTTTGCTTGAGTGGGCATACCTCCCCAAGTCCCTGTTGTATCAAATGCCAAAGAAAAAAAAATTTAATGTGATAGTGCCCAACTTATAGAGTGATCCTCCTGTCTCAGCTTCCCAGACACTGGGATTAGACGCATGTGCCACCTTGCTCAGCTTAGTTCCCGTCTTAGCCGAGAAAAGTCAACGTGACAGGTTGTTAAAACCGCCATTCAAGCCGGGCGTGGTGGCGCACGCTTGTAATCCCAGTACTTGGGAGGCGGAGACCGGAGGATCCGGGTTCGCGGCCAGCCTCGGCTACTTAGTGAGGCCCTCCGCAACTTTGTGAGACCCGGTTTCAAAATAAAGTATAAAAAATAAATAGGGCCAGGGGTGTAGCTCCGAGGTAGAATGCCCCTGGGTTCAATCCCCGTACCGCAAAAAAAAAAAAAAGAAAAAAATCGCCATTCAAGTTTCTGTTGTTATTGTTAAAATAAAGTCAGAATTATAAAGTTATAAAACTAAGTGGATGGGGTCTTTCAGTTGGATCTGATTATTAAAGGGGAGTATAAAGAAGCTATAATCAAGAATACAATACCTGTTCAGTAGATTTTGGCAACAAGATACCACGTTGGTGGTGTTGCTAGGTAGACTGGAGTTGAAGGCGTCCTCTACAATGCGGTGGCAATTGATGTCCACGGGGGTGCTAGAGAGCATGCCTGCGGGCGGAACAGAATGCCATGTATTTTCATAACTAATGAAGCCACCGAACTGTCCTTCTGTGCTTAGCTTCTCCGCCCTGCCCCACACAGGTAACTTGATGATTTGCTGCCAGAGGCTCTGACCCTTGGCTTTCTGCAGCAGCATAAGCGGCACCTGCAGGCTGGAGCCCCTGCCTCCTTGAGAGTCACCTCCTGTGGGCAGCCGGGACACCAGGCCCGGACACAGTACCTGCGATGCAGGCTGTCAGGAAGCAGGCGGCCGTCCCCGCGATCAGAGCTCTCACCGCGCCCGAGGCGATGTCCCGCTTCCTGCAAGGAGCCATGGATGCTGGGAAACATGGAAGGAGGTGTTTGAGATTAATGTTGACTCTACAGCCGGATGTGGTGGCAAACGACTGTAATCCTAGTACTTGGGAGGCTGAGACAGGAGGATTGCAGGTTCAAGACCAGCCTCAGCAACTTAGTGAGACTGTCAGCAACCTAGTGAGACCCTGTTTTGAAACAAAAAATTAAAAAGGGCTGTGGGTATAGCTTGGAGGTAGAATTACTCTAGGTTCAATCCCTAGTACTACCAAAAAAAAAAAAATCCAAATTGTAGCCTCTAAAAATTGTTCTGGTACCTGGGTGTGAGGGTGCACACCTGTAATTCCAGTACTTGGGAGGCTGAGACAGGAAGATCGCAGGTTTGAGGCCAGCTTTAGCAACTCAGCAAGACCCTCAGTAACTTAATGAGAATCTGCTTCAAAACAAACAACGACAAAAAAAAAAAAAACCCAAAAAGGGGGGGTGTGGCTTGGAGGTAGACTGCCCCTGGGTTCAATCCTTAGTACCCTCCGCCCCCAGCACACACACCATTGTTTTGGAACTGGAGTCTCAAGTCAGTTGAAAAGAAACAGGTCCTAAGTTTCATTTGAAGGACTCAGAGAGCACCGAGGGTACGGCAAAGCAAACGGGTCGCCCAGCGGGATCCACCAAGGAGATGGTCCGCAAGTTATACGCCACCACCCACTTCTATGCCCGTGGCCGATCTCACTAGTAAATCGCAGCATTTTCGCACTGCATTTTACTGGTCTCGGAATCCTTCTCTAGGTGTCTATTACCGACCGACTGGCACTAGCACATGAGTGGAAACTCCCAGGCACCCCTGGGTTGGGAGAAGCATCTGTATGTTTGAGCATCTTCTTCCTGAGGTTAGCATGGGTATACATAGGAAAACTGTATTCCAGATTACGGATAAAAAATAGACCCTAGCAGGGCGCAGTGGCATATGCCTGTGATCCCAGTTCTGGGAGGTTAAGACAGGAGGATTGCAGGTTGGAGGCCAGCCTTAGCAACCTAGCAAGACCCTGACTCAAAATAAAAAATAAAAAGGGTTGGGGATGTAGCTCAGTGATAGAATGCCTCTGGGTTCAGCCTCCAGTACCAAAAACTAAGTAAATAACATAAAATAAAATAAATAAAACATAAAAAGGGCTGGGAGTGTAGCTCAGTGGTAGAGTGACCCTGGATTCAATTAAAAAAAAAATAGACTCCAGGACTTATTAGGGTTGAAGGGCCACTTTCCCGTGACATGAATAACACGAAAGAGCAAGATGGAGACACAAAGTATGTTGATGTCACATTCGCGGCTGAAGGACGTTCTTTTCACTTACTGAGTCCGCCGATCACTATTCCCAGGGAACCGATATTGGCAAAACCACAGAGGGCGTAAGTGGCGATGGTCTCAGAACGGATCTGTAAGCAAGCATAAGCACCAATGCACAGACGCACATGGCCTGGCCCAGCTGAAGAAATCGGGTGGCCCAGCTGAAGAAATCGGGCGGCCCAGCTGAAGAAATCGGGCGGCCCAGCTGGGCTTCCTGTTGTGACCACAGAGCTATTCTGACAAATAAATGCACAGGCTACCATATCAAATACCCATCACTGCCTGGATCATTTTTACCATCTCCTCTTGAATGTTGAGGGAGGGTGGGGAGGGCTTGCGCAGATCCAAGAAACTCTCTACGGTGGACTTGGAATCAGTGGCCTTGGTTTCTAAAAATGCTACTTCCTGCTCACGAGTAACTCCTAATATTCCACATGATCTGGCAGTACTCGTTGGTAGAGATACAAAATTGGTCCCGGAAGATATTCACATTACATTTATTTGAATTTGACAAAGGACTTATTCAGAAGGTAGAAAGAGCTGCTATAATTCAATAAGAAGACAAACACCCAAGGAAAAAGGGATATAATTGGATACTTCACAAAAGATATGCAAATGACCAAGAAGCTCATGAAAAGATGTTAACATCAGTCAGGTGTGGTGGCACATGCCTGTAATCCTAGTACTTGGGAGGCTGAGACAGAAGGATTACAGTTTGAGGCCAGTCTCAGCAATTTAGTGAGACCCTCAGCAACTTATTGAGGCCTTGTCTATAAATAAAAAATAAAAAGGGATGGGGGTGTATCTTGGGGATAGAGATCCCCTGGGTTCAATCTCCAGTGCTAAAAAAAAAATGTTAACATCACTAGTCACTAGGGAAACATAAATTTAAAACACAACAATGCGATCCTACTATACATTTACTAAAATGGTTAAAATAAAAAAGACCAGTCACACTAAGTGTGGCAAGGATATGAAGCAACTGGAATTGTTATTCATGGCTGACAGGAAGGAGTGTGCAACGATGCAGCCATACTGTTTATGGTAGATTCTTACGAAGTCAACACACACTGCCTATATGAACCAGCCATTTCCCTAAGTACAAACACGTGCCCACAAAAAGACAGACATGGGGCTGGGTGTGGTGGCGCACGATTGTAATCCCAGTACTTTGGGAGGCGGAGACCGGAGGATCAGGGTTCGCGGCCAGCCTCAGCTCTCTCGCTGTCTGTCTGTCTGTCTCTCTCTTTCTCTCTCTCTCTCTCTCTACTTAGTGAGGCCCTCCGCAACTTCGTGAGACCCGGTTTCAAAATATAGTATAAAAAAAAATAGGGCCGGGGGCGTAGCGTGGAGGTAGAACGCCCCTGTGTTCAATCCCCGGTACCGCAAAAAAAAAAAGACAGACATGAATATTTACAGAAGTTTGATTCTTAATAGCCCCATACTTAAAACAACTCAAATGTCTTTCAGTAGGAAAATGGACAAGCAAATTGTGCCTACCTTTGAAATAGAAGACTCCCTGCCAGAACGAGGAAGTACTGTATATGACACACGAATGCTGAGCCAGTCACTGAAACGGGCCGAAGGGTTGGACAGTGAAAGAAAGACCACTGGCCACCTGGGGCCAGGTCGTCAGAGCATTGGTGACTACAAAGGGCCAACCTTCATATTTGAGGGAAACGAAAGAATTACACTGGTAGGGACTTCCTGGATCTCACAGTAGCCTCCTCACAGTCCGGCAGGATGTGTGCTTGCCTGTGTTCCTCAGCTCTGACCACCCGTGGGGCTGTTAGGATTCCCACTTGGAAGCAAGAGAATGAGCAGTCCTTTCACAGGGCAGTGGGAAGACTGAAGGTGGACTTGCAGAAGCACATTCTACGTGTTCTATCCCAGTGGCCAGGAGGCGCTGCATAGGCCAGACACTTCTTTCTCAGGTTGGCTCTGAAGACTGAGCGGGCACACCAAGCTGGCAAAGCTACCCACAGCACTGGGACAATAATTGTCTTTTCCAGTAGCCCCCACCCAAATCTCTATGGTTGATTCAAAGAACAAACCAAACAAATGCTACATTTACAAGTAGTACTTTTTTTTCTTCTTGTGCTAACTGGATTTTTGAAAGCTCACATTGAAGATTCAAGTGGTCATGGTAAGGTTTTTTTGTTGATTATAAGGCCCTCTTTAATAGTTTCTGAGAACTCCTTTGTTGAGATTTTTAGGCAGCGTGCATACAGCAGGCAGGGAAAAAAAATCGAGTATTTGAGTAGTCCAGGGTTCCTGGAAAAGCTCATCCTTGTCCCCCGCTCTTTCTAGTGCTTTGAATTTAGTTCAATTGCCTTCAATAGCAGGCATACTTATTAAGAGACGGTGGGGAGAGAGCTGGCATGAAGGACTTGTGATTTTCCTTTTCCCCATCAGGGCTGTGGGGAGGAGAGACACAGATGTGGCCATGCACTGTTTTATAAGAAGAAGAAAGGGAGATTGGATGATTCCATTGTGACTTTGCCCACAAATGTGAAAGACTATGCAATGGAACAAGAGATGCTGCAGGAGGAAAATCGCAACGCACTCCTCAGCTCGCCTTGTGTCTGAGCAACGATGCTCTAAGTGCAAGGACGGCCATCATGGTGCTACTGCTAATAGCAAAAAAATTGCTAACAGTGTTCACCGGCAAGCGTGGTTAGATGAATTATGGTGCAATAGAATATTATGTCACAGGCACTGATTTGGAAAGTTACCCAAGACTGAGTACAAAAAGAAAGGTTAAGAACAGTGAGCACAGGCTACTCCAGGGAGAGGAGCTGGGTGGCAGAGAAATGAGGAGGACGACTTACTTTTCCCTCTTTTTTGTATTTTTTATTTTGAATTCTATACCATGGTATTATTATATCTAAACAAATAAACATGCAAAGTATTATATTTTTGGGGGGGAGTACTGGAGATTGAACTCAAGGTCATTTTACTTCTGAGCTACGCCCCCAGCTCTTTTTTAAAAATTTGAAACAGGTTCTTCCTAAGTTGCTGAGGCTGGCCTTAAACCTGCAATCCTCTTGTCTCAGCCTCTCAAGTACTGAGATACAGGTGTGCATCACTGTTCCTGGCTGCAAAGTATTATCTTTTTTTGTTTTTGCGGTACTGGGGGTTGAACCCAGGGGCATTCTACCTCCGAGTTACACCCCCAGCCCTATTTTTTATCCTTTATTTTGAAACAGGGTCTCACTAAGTTGCGGAGGGCCTCACTAGGTAGCTGAGGCTGGCCACGAACCCAGATCCTCCGGTTTCAGCCTCCCAAGTACTGGGATTACAAGCATTCGCCACCACACCCGGCTGCAAAGTATTATCTTTAAAAAACAGAAAATGATGAAGAAATAAAAGGCTTGTTCTCTGAACCTGGGTATGACCTAGCTACTTTGGCTTCCCATCTTGGGATCACTAGGGATTGCCTCAGGGACTTTTGTCATGTGGCATATTTTCTAGGACAGTGTCAGGGCACATCCCACCCCTTGTTGGTCGGTAAGCAGAAATTGCTGGGATTCTTTCCCACTTTGTTGATGGGAAATCAGAAAATTTTGGAGTAATGAAATGCTGTTTCCATCACGGCTCAACAGCAGCAAAGGCCACCGGGCTCATGGTTCGGCCTGTGCTCCGATCCCCCTGCCGTCGTTGTCTGGGCTGTCCCCAAAGCCAACTCAGCTCAGCGGTTCTGTCTCCGCTCTCTCAACAACCTTTTCACAAAACTGCTTAGCAATGCCAGAACTGGCAGCTTGCTTTGCTCATTAACAAAACTATGTTCTCCTGGCAACTGGCAGGAGAAACATTTCACTTAATTTAGCCTATTGTTTACTTTTGGCAGGGAAACAAGTGGGTTTAGGTGGCATCCAAACAATAAGGATAATTGGCCAAGTTCCACTGTGAGGTCGGTCAAAGAAGGAACATGTGAGAAACAGGAGCCCACAGAGACCCTGTTCATATCAGATGCGTGGGTCAAAATGCCCCGACTGCAAAATCTAAGTCAGTACTATAAAATCTAAGTCAGTACTCTCCTGGAGCAGGTCGTGGTACTTGTATACTACGTGGGAGTCAGCCTGCATGTTTGGTCTTTGGGAGGCTGAGAGGGATGGCGGTGCTGTCCGGGTGAGCAGTGTGAATGCCTGGGCAGGAAATGTTCCCTCCCCTGTCCTTTGAAAACCCAACACATGCAGGGCATTAACTTCAAGTGGGTTGTTTCGATGAGTAGTGGTGGTGGTCAGAAATGTTCAGTTTCCCTTAGAGTTCCCACGTGTGACACGTTCAGGGGGAAAGAATGAGATTCAGCTGCAAATAGAGCCGTCCCCCAGTTCCCTATCCACTAGAGTCCAGGCAGACATGAGCACCTCTGGGCATGTGGTTAACCTGAAGTCCTGACATGATTAGGGGTGTTTGACTCAAGGCTTGCGATCACAGACCCGAGCCTTCTCCTTCCCTATTCCTTTGGACAGTAGCAATGGCGTCTTACTATCTCTTGAGGACGGCCAGGCACTATGCTGTACTGAGGCAGTTTCTCAGAGCTCAAAAAATCCCTTTAGCTGGAAGGAGGAGGACTTCATGATAATTAGACTACCAACACCATGAGGGTAGGGCCTGCTATAATTTGAATCTTGCATGTCCCCCCAAAGCCCATGCATTAAAGGCTTGATCCCCAGCCCGGGGTGGTACTGGGAGGTGGAACAGCTAGGAGGTGGGGCCTTGTGGAAGGAAGTTAGGTCACTGGGGGAGTGCCCTTGAAGTGGATATCAGTACCCCACACCCTCCTCTTCCTCTCTGCTTCCCCGCCTCCCTGAGGTGAACAGGCCTCCTCTACTATGCACTCCCACCATGATACACTGCCTCGCCCAGGTCCAAAAGCCATGGGGCCAATAGACAATAGACTGAAACCATGAACCAAAATAACCTTTCCTCCTTTTAAGTTGATTATCTCTGGTATTTTGCCACAGTAACGCAAAGCTGACTAACACAGGGCCTCGTGACTTGTTCGATGCTGTGGTCTTGGTACATTCTGTGTTGCACATAGAAGACATTTGATAAATACCTGTAGATTGGTTGATTGCAGCCCTAGTTCATGTGACTATAGATTTGTGTCTCTAGTCCTCAAAAGTAAATCATCACAATGATATGGTTTAGTTGCATTTCTCTCCCCCACCCCACATGCACAATTCAACATAACTGAAAATAATGAGGTGCTATGTTTATTATGAGCTCCACAAGATGAGGACTTTTTTATTTGTTTTAGTCACTGATATAACTTGAGTGCCTGGCATAGTGCCTGATATACAGAGGCACACGTCGCTAGATGAGAAACGTATTGCCGTGAAGAAACGTACCGAACAAGACTGCTCACTCACCGAGATATACTGCTGTACGCCATTCACAAATTTGGGTCCAGCCTCTTTCCTCAAATTGATCCATTTCGAGAGGTGCTCATAAGCCACAAATTCATTGAAGAATGTCTTATAACCGATGAGTCTGGCAACCATAAAGCTGTCTTGCCAATCCACTCCCATCATTAAGGTAAACGGCATGAAGATGTAGGAGCAGATCAGCTGCAAGAACAAGAACGGACACTTTGTTGGAGTGGTCCTCCTGCCTCATCCCCGTGACAAGATGGGTCTCCTTCAGGCACAAGAAATCCCCTCACATCCAGCTGCCCACCTTTACCTTCCAAGAGTTGCTATGGCTTAAATATGGTGTGTCTTCACTGAGACTCACACTAATGCTTGGTCCCCAGTGTAATGATGCTGAGAGGTGGTGGGGCCCTTAAGACGGATTAATGTCTTTCTTGTGAAATTGGATTTGTCTTCTCTGGAATGGATCTGCGCTCCCAAGAGTATGCTGTTATAAAGTGGCTGAGCTCCTTTGTCTCCCTGCCCCTTGGCAGGTACCCGCTTGCCCTTTCTGCTTTTCCGCCATACAGGGACCAGCCAGCGACCCTCACCAGAGGTTGGGCAGATGCAACCACTGGACCTTGGATTTCCAGCCTGCAGCACTGTGAGCCAAATAAACCTTTTTTCTTTATTCTGTTATTGCAACGGAAAACAGACTGAGACAGGAGTTGAGGCTGGAAATGGGTCATTTGAAGCAACCTGCATTCCTGGGGGAGGAGTCAGGAGAGAATGCCTGTTGGGGGGAAAGGGTGAGAGGAGACAGAGCAGGGGTTGGAAGGAGCTTCCACGGTGTGTGAGCACGCCACAGGTATCAGGGAAGGCTGCCCGCAAACCTACTCTGAAACAAACCAGGGCAGAAGCATGATGGAGTTATACCTCGAAACTCAGCTGTGGGTAGTCAAACATGTTCCCAAACCAGGACAGGGCTGAATTCACAAAAGACAGCAGGGCCAGGAAGGCGATGAGATTCACAGCGATGTTCGCCACCAGCGGGATGGAGGAGGATGCTCCCTGGGTCGCAGCTTCCAAGAGATTCCTCGAATCGCTTCACCAAAAGATTGCGATTCCAGAATTACCACGGAGTCGTCAGTGGGCGGACACCACAGGCGCAGAAATGGCCGAATCCGAGCTCATTTGGATGAGAGGAGAACCCTCAGGCCCGTGACTTGGTCAAAATACTCACCCAAATCCCGTGAAATCACAGTGGGTTTTAAGTTGTTGAATATATGCAGGTGGTGGGTATATGGGTATCTAAATGGGCTTTTGTTGTTGTTGTTGTTTGTTTGTTTTGGTGCTGTTGGAGATTGAACCCAGGGCTTCATACATGCTAAGCACTTGCTAAACCATTGAGCTACACCCACAGGCCCGTTACGGTTTTCATTTGAGGCATTTATAATGAAAACTGGGAAATGATAAAAGATTATAAATTTAAAAGTTATTTACTAGCTGGGTGTCGTGGCTCACGCCTGTAATCCCAGTGCTTGGGAGGCTGAGACAGGAGGATCGCAGGATCAAGGACAACTTCAGCAAGTAGTGAGACTCTCATCAACCTAGTGAGACCCTGTTTCCACATAAGAAATAAAATTGGGCTGGGGGTATAGCTCGAAGGTAGAATACCTCTGAGTTCAATCCTCAGTAACACACACACACACACACACACACACACACACATAAAAGTTATTTACTAAAAGTAGCTATTGGACAATATTAATAAGATCTTCGTGGCATAAAAGCAGTTTAAGGAAGGCCTGCGTTGCTATCGCCTCATTTAAGAAACTAAATGTCACATCACCTTTGAATCCCTTGGGTACTGTTCTCCGATCCCTTTCCCACTCGGTAGTTTCAGGGGCACCTGCCTCCCTGAAGTCTGCTTATCATTCCCTTTCTTTACAATTTTCCTACATGTCTGTATCCCTACGCAATACACCATGCAAATGTGCGTGATCGCTAACTTGATAAGCAGAATCATTTCATAGGTCCAGTGTCTCTTACCTGAAAGTCTTGGAAGACCAGATGTGTTTCAGATTTTGAAATATTTGCATATACATATTGAGATACCTTGGATGAGACCCAAACTATGTTTCATATATACCTTATATACATGGCCTGAAAGTAACTTTATACAATATTTTTAACAATCTTGTGCATGAAACAAAGTGCATTGGTGTGGAATTTCCCACTTGTGGCATCAAGCAGAGTTCAAAAAGTCTTGGATTTGGGGGCATTTTGCATGTTAGGGTTTTGGATTAGGGATGCTCAACCTTTACTGCATTCTTCGGCGGTTTGCTTTTCCATTTTTGGTCACTATTCACTTTCCACACCAATAAAGGATGAATCTCAGACACATGTTGGTTGATGAATTGTGTTATTTAATAAAATGTTTTGGAACATTTTAAATCTCATAGCCTTTTCTACCCTTTTTCTTTCTTTTTTACAGGGAAAACCAAATCAAAACAAAGAAAGCAAACTGGCTTTGTTATATGAGGAACCTCCAGAAATGGCTATCCTGTACCTTTCCAAAAGCCTTACACCCAGACTTCTCGGGTCCCGCCCGAGAGTGACGCGGACTGACAGGGAAAAGTGAGCGCCGCGACTCGAGAAGCACTCACCACGAGCCGGGAGAATATGTCGAGCAAATCTCGTTTATTTAGGAAAACAGGGCAGTTTTAACGTGAAACCCATAAAGGAATCCCCGGGCAGTAGGGTGTGGCCCC